>APFE031137026.1:63548-98737 GCA_000404065.3 Pinus taeda | reverse complement strand
CCAAACATTCTATAAATATCCCCCTTGGCATTATAGCCATAGGACTCACTACTAGGGAATTGAATTAACACCTGGTTAGTTTAAGAACCCAAGCCTTACCTTTTTGTCTCCCTCAGCACTCATCTACCTAGTCAAACCTCCATTTTGCCTAAAAAACCCTTGGAAAAACCCTTTGCACCCTTTTAACCCGCTCAAAAGGCAAAATACCTTGAAAACCCACTTTGTCCTCCTTATCCTAAGTTTGGGACCCATTTGCGCTTTTATGCGAAATTGTATGAAAAACCCACTTAGCCTAAATTTTAAAAGCCATGCGCGATTTTGCAAAAATTCATTGAAAAAACCATAGTTTTCCGCCTTATCCTAAAGCTTTCGGCTATGCGTGATTTAATAAAGAAATACATTAGAAACCATGAAATTCATTGATATTCCTAAGGGCCCCGCCGGGCACAAATCCCGTCAAAAACAATTATTTATTGTCCGCCCGATGCCGTATCATCCGCGCAGTTCAACGGCCCGTCAACCGTCCGATCAAGAACTTTTCATCCCACGGTTGACGTGGATATCGGACCGGCCCCGACGTCCGAAAGATATCGTCCGATATCTGTCAGAGGCTGACGTCAGGCCTGGTCCACGCGCTGCCCCCAAATCGTATCGGAGCCCCCTCTGACAGATTCCTTTCTGTAGCATAAGCGGTGTGATATGATACTGCCGTGGTTTCCAGTTTTCCGCAAATCCGCCTGCCTGTGTCAGCGCTGCGTCACTGCATGCGTCATCGCCGCGTCCGCAACCTCCGTCCACCATTGCTCCACCTGTCTGCCACCTCACCATCCCTGTGGACCACTCATAAGTCACCATGTCACCTGATGATGTCATGCTGACGTCATCCTACCCTGACCCACCTGATGACGTCATGCTAACGTCACCCAAAAAAGGCGCGAATGTCCCAAAAAAGTCATATTTTGTCAAATTTTCACGTTTTTTTGCACTTTTTTAAAAAACTGTTGTTGCGCCCTCTTCATGCATTTTACGTCCAAAATTTCACCAACTTGCTCAAATCGACCTGGAGACCTTCGACGCGCCTACCCACCTGCATTCGTGACCCGGACCATCGAGTTTACCAGGTATTTATCCCTGCAAGTCTTCTCTAAGCCTGGCTTTTGTCTGCAATAACTGAAAACTCACTTAAGGCACTGAAAACGCATAAATCACTGGTGAATTCCCCGCACCCAGTTCCCATTTGGAAATGGAACGGTCGAAATTCATTAGCCGAGCCTGTTTAAACAAAACTTTCATTAAAAACCTGCATTTTTCGCGTAGTCGTGAATAGGAAACCTGGTACCTGCACCTAATTATCAAGAAGGGTCTGCCAAAGACAAGTAGTCACCTCCTCAAGTAACTGTGGGCAGTATTTCAATTGCTGCAAGCTTACCCTGTTATCCTTCATTTCTCAATACACCTCTTCACCCAGGCGGTACTCTTTTTCTGTTGCCCAGTCTAGTAACGTCAGTCTACATACAAAACAGAGTCTAAGTAACCATGGAGACTCCAGTTGCACCTGTGGCCCTCAATGTTGCTCCCTTGAATGCCCCTAAGAGAGAATTGGAGTGGTAGGATTTGGCAGACTTAGATTATCAAATCTCAGAAGACTCCTTAACACACAGCAAGTTCCACCTCCACCTGCTAAATGAGCTAAAGACCAAACATGTGGATGGGACAGATATATTGGGCATTTGGGATTCCTTCCTCCCAATCTTCAGACTCCCTCAGGTCAACCAATTCCCTGACTTAATTCATCTGTGTGCTGTATGCTATGATCCCACTCAGAGAGCTATGCTTGACCCTTCAGGCTGAGTTGTATTCTACATGACCCCTGAGGCCATTAGAGAGATGCTGCAGTTTAAAACTGAGAAGAAATTGATTCCCTTGTCTTTGTTGGATCTGATAAACCAAGGAGCTAGAATGCTGACAGATGCTCAGATCACAAAGCTGAACCAATTATTTATAAACTCTGACACTGTGCAATACCCTCCTATCTTTGCTGGTTACCTCAACCAATTGGGTGTATACCTTGCAGATATGATCAGTTCCATCTTGGGTTATAAGTGAGTTCAGTATATTGATGAAACTATACTAGTGATGATGACTATGTTCTCCCCTGGGAAAACTCCAATCTGTTATGACTATGCCACCTACATATTAGATAAGATGCATGAGCAGTTTATGAACCTGTCAAGAGAGAAGGTGTTCAGATACACCTCCTACATCTACCACTTAATTCTATACTATCAGCATGAGAAATTCTCCTTCATTGTCAAAAGAACGGATGCACAAGGTAATCCAAGGTCAGTAGTGTACTGGAGCTCAGTTTTTCATTGCAGAACCTACTCTCCATACACTTACTATGAGTTTATAGACCTCTTCATCCACCCAGCCATGTCTCTGTTCCTGAGCTCGCCTCCTCCAACACTGACTGATGAGATGCAGAGAATCCTTCAGTTGTCGAAAGTGTACAACATTGGGGATTTGTATTTTTACCAAAACTACACCGTTATCAGAATATATGGTTGTGAGTTACCCCCATACAGACTGCCCAAGTATGTGCCCATGAGACTATTTTCCCTTGAATACTTCAGGCAATTGGGAATGCTAATATGATACACTTCTGAGGCAAGGGCAAGAAGGCACAACTGAAAGTGAAAAATCAATTGGGCCACCTTGTGTTGAACAAAAGGGAGGAAGGCTAGAAAGAAGCTGATAGAAAGCTAGAAGGCCTTGGCCTAAAGACCAGTTTCCTCTGGAAACCCTATGACCCCAATCACTCCATATCATTAAGAAGGGTCAAATATAGGCTCTCTAGTTATGACCATGTAAGGTTGCCTCACATTGAAAATATGCAAATCAACCAAAATGGAAAAGAGGCACACTAGAGGAACCTATCACACAAGAAGAACTGAATGACAGAGCAAGAAGAAATCTTCTTAAATTGGCTGACTTGGAACTTCCTGCACAGGTATTCTCTCTGCCAAAGCCTCAAACAGGAGCAGCTGCCTCATCCTCCACAGCACATCAGGAGGCAGTCCAAACTACAAGTCAAGCTCACAGCAAAGACAAGGAAAAAGAGATGGAACAAGAACAGGTACAGTAGGCACAGGTTCAACAACCTCAACAGGTACAACAGCCACAAAAGGAGCAGCCAGGGCAGGGAGAACAGACAGCAAGGCCCCAATGGTACAGACAGCAACCAAACAAATGGCACCTCCAGGCAAGACTCAAGGTTGATTCTTCTGTCTTCCAACCCCACAAAGGGAGGACACGTAGGAAAAGGGACAGGAGAACTCCCTACCACCTCACAATCAAGGGGAGAAGAGGCAAAGGTTAAACCCTTTTTCTGAAGAAGAAATGCCAATAGGGAAAACTTCAGGTACAGGCCTGCCCAGCATGGAGGCCTCAGCCAGTTCCTTCCGGCAATAACAAGAAAGGGCAGCAGGAGGAGAACTTAGCTCCTCAGGCCAACAGAGGGAAGGTGAGAGAAGCATCAAGCAGCAATTCAAGGATATCAAAAATAGAAATGAACCCTTAAGGCTGCAATTATATAATCATTTATTAAAAATGGCTCCCACTAACCAGCAAAGACTCATGTCTGCCTATGATGCACATGAGCGTAAAATGATAATGAGTCATTTCACACCATCCGTGCAGCAACCACAGTCAGCTGCCGATTATATTAGGACCAACCTTGAGGTCTTGTCCAAGGACATCCACCCAATGGATCAGATTGAATTGCACAAACAAACGGGTTAGATGGTGTATGCCACCTTGGCAGATAAGACCTTGGTGAACTATAGGCTACAAAATAACCTAAATAATACCACTGCACAACTTGAGTTGGAAAGGGCATCCTCTCAAGCAAAGGACAACATGATCAAAGCTCTATAAGACATCATAATAGAGCTTGGACATGATCCTAAGGATGTCAAGGCAGTATAGGAGATTCTGAAGCTGAGGGATGCTGATATGGCAGCACTAAGGAAAATGATAAAAATCCCAGCAACTCTTCATCCTCAAACAGAAGAGATTTCCCAGCTCAGACAAGACAAGGATGCAACTGCTATGTTGGTTACATTATATAAAGAGCTCATCCACACACAAGAGAATCTGCAGGAATCAGATGTTACCATTCAGGCAGCATTGCAGCAAAAGGAGGCAGGACAAACTTCACAACCCCCTCCAGAAACAATTAATCTGGAGGAAGCTCCTCAAACCACTGCCCCTCCTAGTCAGCAGACACAACAGGCAGCACCGTCCACCTCAGCACCAACAACAGAGCAGGCTGAAAGCCTTGACATGCCAAAGCTGAGAATGAGATTCAAGCCTTGGAGTCTCAAATGTCAGAGTTGAATCAGGCCAAAGACACTCTGGCTAAAATCAATGAGAAATATGACAAGTCCAAGTAGAATGTGGCTGAAAGAGAAAGAGAGGTAAAGGCTCTAAAAAAGAGAATAAAATATCTAGAGAAGGAGCTCACACTGGACAAGGTGACATCTGAACTCAAAAGCATCCTATGGGCCAATATTGGCCAGTCCATCACAAACCAATGGGAGTACATTAAGGCCATTCATGAGCAAATGGCGCTCATTGGAAAGGCACACAGAGAAATCCAAAGGGCAAGGGCATCTCTAGGCAGCATGCCTGAGATTGCCAACAGAATGATAAATGTGCTCAACTACAGGACAAGCTCCCATCTCATCAAAATGGGAATTGCCAACAGGACTGAGACCATTTCAATGGTCAAGAGGGTCCTGACACTAAGAAACCTGGTTCAAACCCTGGAAAGAAGAAGCCAGGATATGCAGGCAGATATCAATAAGTTCCAGGAAAGGTTCATGGCATTACAAAACAGAGGTCTTCCTAGCCTGACAGAGCCATCAGGAAAGCTACTCTCACATGAAAAATATGCCAAGAGAGTCAACACTTTTGCTGCCAATCAGATTTCAAAAACAACAAGCACATCAGTAGAAGCAGGGCCAGCAACAGGACAGACTCTTTTCAACAGGGTGGAGAGCTTATTCTTCCTTATGAATGAAATCACTCACTTGTTTGATGAGCCTCCCCATTTTTACAAGTATACAGAGGCAGATGAGACCATGGGGTCAATTTTGAGGCATCAACTGCCTACACAGGAATTGTGGAACAATTTAATACAATTACTGTTAAATCAAAGCCAGTAATTATGTTTTTCTTTTTCGAAATATTTAAAATTTCATACACAGGAAAATAAGGGTGTATCAGCAGGTATGCAGAAAGAGGCTGAGCCAACTCAGCACACCTATTCGGCCACCACAGCAACACTGACAGTCACAGGTGACAGGGCCGAAAAGCTATAGGAGGACAGAGCTGCACAGACACGTCATTCAGCAGTTATAACAAAGCGCTCAACCGACTCAGTGAGCTCCAAAGGTCGAAATCTTCTGACAGGAGTAAAGAGCACTTATGTTGTATTAAAAGCTGTAATAACTTCTTATCTACTATTCCTGTATGAGTTAAAGAAGATATTTTATCTCTCAGATGACTCAATGCCTGAGATATTTTGTATGAAACACTTCTATATATTCCCCCTCGCATAAGTTAGCAGGGGTTGGACATTGGATGTCGGAGATTGTTCATATCTATTCTACTGTTCTTTTACTGTAACTCTTGGAGAAGTAATACAAAAGATGATGGAATTTCAAAAGCTCTGTGTTGCTTGATGTTTCCTGGTGTTTAGCTGAAAGTTGCAGGATTCCTGCGTATCTCATGTCACAATAAGTTTTTCTTATAACTCTTTGTTATGTGTTTTGTTATCTTTCATATCTCTTTCATATTCCTGTGTCTTACAGTTTATAGAAAGTAAAAAGAATAGTTACAGGATTTAATCACAGATTACCCTGAACTCAATCTAAGCTATTTTGAATGTATTTTCTTCAGTTATAGTAATGAAAGCATAATTCTTAATTGCTACCCTTTCACACTATATATTCACAGTGATTATTGTTTCAGGAATTCAAGTTTGCTCCTGAGGAATACATCCCTTTCCCACACCCCAGCTTAGTGGAGAATTCTTAATTGCTTTTCACTGGTTGTTTACACTTCATCATCACAATTTCAAGTTTGTTTCATGAAGTATCTAAATGGCCCTGTAACTCCAGCTACTCAAACTCAAGATCTCAAGAAACCAGTAGCTACAGACTCCATTGCCCAATGGACTAACTTTATCTGCAGATCTCCACTTTAAGTACAGAAAGACATCCTTCCAACCAAACATAAACCAAAACCTTTACTTCATAACTAGCCTAATATCACCACAGAACAGAGACAAACCTTATAGAGAGAGCCCTCTCTGATTACAGCTGGGCTAGGTGCTGTAATCCAAAGATTGGTTAGTGGTTACCCCGGCCATATTCCCTTGGGAGTCATAGGGAACAACCTAGGTGTTAACAGGCCGTTGAATTTTTCTACCCTAATCCTACCATCTTCCGCCATTTCTCCCACTCGAACTAGGAACCCTTCTCTCCTGCGAGTTTATTAGCCAAATAGACCTTTTTCTCTGATACCAGTTGTTAGAAAATTATATATTACGGAGCAATGGAACACATAAAATATTGCAGAAATATAAACACAAAAAATGCATGAAACAAGAGAGACACAGATATACGTGGTTCACCCATTTTGGGCTACATCCATGGAGAAACAACCAGTCTTTCTTTTTATATTATCCAACAAACTGAAGATATACAAACTACAACAGATCTACTGTAACACCCTCTACACTCTTAATCTCCTCTCTCTTCCTCACTCAGAATACAGATATACATAGATGCAATACATTTCCCTCATATATAGTGATGGGTTGCCTTCTAGGGAAAAAACCCTTATTTAAACATAACTTCTACCATGAGATCTCTGCTTAATGAATGACCTAGATTGACTGTGAAATTACAACATTTTACAAGGCAATTTTACATCTATTCTTAGCTTCGGGGGTGCTGCCCCTGAACCCCTGCCGAGGGACTGCTGGCCCCCGAACCCCCCAGCCGGGGGGGATCGGTCCCCCCGCACCCCCCCACGTGGAGGGGTGTACAATCTTCCAGGGGTATACATCTGGCTAAGACCTTTGAATACAGAAGATAATCAGGCTCCACTCCCAACACTAAGATGGATGGCATGGAAGCTAATATGAATGGCATGGACGCTAAGATGGAACAATTGAAGATAAATTTGAATAAGTTGCTACAAGAAATGGTTACTAATGGTGAAAGGGTAGTAAAGGAAACTCATGATGAGAACAAAAGAAATGTTAATCATGATTTCATAGACTCTAATGTTTGATTGAAGACCCACCATGTTCCAAAAATCAATATGAGGAATTTTGACATCAAGGATCCTCGAACATGGATACTACAGATGGAGCAATTTTTCGATCTCCATAATGTGAAAAACACACAAAAGGTACTTATTGCAACTTTATATTTGCAACCACATTGGTTTGTATGGTATCGATGGATTCACTCTCATAAACAAATTGTCACTTGAAAAATTTTTACAAAACAAATGATAACACATTATGAGGATACAAAAAGCAACACCTTTTTTAGCCAATTGATAAATCTCAAACAAAAGGGTTCAATGATGGAGCATAATGAGGAATTCCAAAAATTGAACATAAGGGTAAAAGATATTCCAGAGGAGCATAGGATTAATGTGTTCATAGGGACTTTAAAGGATAATATTCAACATGAGGTTAGCCTTTGGGAACCTAATTCATTGGAGAAGGCATTCAAGCTAGCAAAAAATACAGAAAGAAAAATTATGGAAACGAGGAAACCTACCACTCAAAAATATAAAGATGGAATTATTTTTGGCCCTAGCCTTGCACAACCTACAAAGTTGACACCACAACAATTGGAAGAAAAAAGAGCAAAAGGGCTTTGTTACAGTTGTGATATAAAATACACTAAAGGTCATAAGTGTACTGAGAAGAAATTATTCTACATAGATTGTGAAGAGGAGGAAGAAAATGAACAATAAATTTCAAAAGATGAGGATATACACCATGAACAAATCGTAGATAAAGAATAAATTAATTCAACCATATCTTGTAATGAATTGGCTGGAATTACCACTCCACAAACTATCAAGATAGAAGCATTTATCGAGAAGAAAAAGGTAATAGTTTTGATTTATTCTGGAAGTACCCATAATTTTATTCATTGTAAGATAGCCAAGGAATTGAATTGCTTCCTATATCTAGCACCGAAGTGTCAAGTGATGGTTGCAAGTGGAGGAACCATAAATTGCTCTGCGAAGTTCCATAATATCAAGCTATCCATGGGAGAATATGTATTGAATAGCCCAATGCTTTCCATTCCATTGGGTGGTGCTGATGTTATACTGGGAGTCCAATGGCTACAATCCTTGGGTACAATAGCTTTTAATTTTCAAGAACCTTTCATGAAATTTTCTGTGGAAGGAAAGGAAGTTGAATTAAGGGGTATTGCAGGGAAAATGGGAAAAATAATTAGCTCTAATGGTATGACAGCTTCTAAAGAAGGAAAAATGAGGTGTAATTTCACAATTATGTTCGTTAGATTTTTCCACATCGAAATCATCTATTTCTCTAGATCTCCAAAAATTCTTGGACAATCATTCCAGGGTATTTGAGACTCCCAAAGGCCTCCCACTTATTCATGATCATGATCATGTTATTCATTTGATACCAGGAAGTGTTCCTCCAAACATCAGTCCGTACAGATATCCTTATGCCCAAAAGAGTGAAACTGAACATAAGGTTGCAGAAATGCTCCAGGCTGGTATAATTCAACCTAGTCAAAGTTCTTTCCCTGCTCCAGTAGTATTGGTGCACAAGAAGGATGGATCATGGCGCATGTGTCCAGATTATAGGGAGATCAACAAGGTTACTATTAAAGATAAATTTTGCATTCCTATCATTGATGAATTATTGGGTGAATTGCATGGATCAATTTACTTCACTGAGTTGGATCTTTGTTCAGGATATCATCAAATCAAAATGAAGACTGAAGACATTTCGAAAACAACATTTAGAACTCATGAGGGTCATTTTGAATTTTTGTTCATGCCTTTTGGCCTTACCAATGCACCTTCTACATTTCAAGGTTTGATGAATTCCATTTTCAAACCCTTCCTTAGGAAAATTGTGTTAGTATTTTTTTATGATATACTAATCTACAACAAGTCTTGGAAGGATCATGTTGAACATGTTGACAGGGTGCTACAACTATTGGAGGAGAAACAATTATATGAAAAAAGATCCAAATTTTTCTTTGCAGTACAAGAGGTGGAATATCTCGGTCATATTGTAATCTCATGAAGGTGTTAAGGTAGACCCTAGCAAAATTAAATCCATTAAGGAATGGAAAATCCCCACATCCATAAAGCATCTATGAGGATTTCTCGGGTTGACAAGGTATTATCGCAAGTTTGTTAAGAATTATGGGAGAATAGTAGCACGTCTAACAACGCTATTGAATAAAGATGCATTTTCATGGACTACAGAAGCAATAAAGGTCTTTGAACATATTAAAGAGGTAATGTGCCAAGCACTAGTCTTAGCTACGTTGGACTTCATAGAAACCTCTATTATGGAATGTGATACTTCTTGAAATGGAATTGGAGTTGTTTTAATGCAAGATGAAAGACCCATTTCTTTTGAAAGTTGTCTAGTCAAAGGAAAGTATTTACACAAAGCTATTTATGAGAAGGAAATGTTGGCAATACTACATGCACATAAGAAATGGCAACCCTACCTAATGGGAAGACAATTCAAGGTAAAATTGGATCATGATAGTATTAAATACTTTTTAGAACAAATATTATCCTCTAAAGAGCAACAAAAATGGGTCACAAAGATCTTGGGTTATGACTTTGAAATTATCTACATAAAAGGTACTAAAAATGTTGTAGCAGATGCACTCTCAAGAAAGGATGAGGATGTGGAAGCATTGTTCTGTGCCATTTCTATTATCCAACCAAATTAGATAAATGAAGGGAAGAATGACCAAGAAGTGTGGGCACTCATTCAAAATATACAACAAGATCCTAGTACATCTAATACATTTAGCTGAAAAAATGATTCCTTATGGTACAAATATCGGTTATACCTATGTAATAATTCCCAACTCAAACAAAAGATTCTTATGGAATTTCACACTTCTCCCCTAGGAGGGAACTCAACATTTCTAAAACGTTTCCACAGGGTTAAGAGGGAATTTTTTTGGGATGGCGTTAAATTAGATATTCAAAAGTTTGTGGTGGAATGTTTGGTTTGCCAACAAAATAAAGTTGAAACAATTAAGACCCCAGGTCTATTACAACCTTTATCCATTCGAACCCAACGTTGGGAGGAGGTTTCAATGGACTTTATCACAAGTTTACCCAAGTCTGAAGGAAAGAGTGTCGTCATGG
Source organism: Pinus taeda (assembly GCA_000404065.3). Classification (NCBI taxonomy): domain Eukaryota; kingdom Viridiplantae; phylum Streptophyta; class Pinopsida; order Pinales; family Pinaceae; genus Pinus; species Pinus taeda. Next base: position 88,258 of record APFE031137026.1, on the reverse strand, counting down.
TGGTAGTTGACAGACTTACCAAGTATGCACACTTTTGTGCATTATTGCATCCATTTAAACCCAGTACAATTTATACTACATTTATGGAAACAATTCAAAATGTAGAAATTTCTCATTTCCCACCCCGGTTTTCAGTTTCACCTTATTTCTCCCATATAGTTAAATGCCCTTTCCCATATCCATACATTCAACAACTGAAAAAATAATTTTTTACTGAAAACACAAATTCTGGAAATTTTACAGAATGTTAGAAAATGCAGAAATAAAAAATCAACAGGTACAAACAGTCATTTAACACATTTGAACACAGTAATTTTTGGTCAATGTGACCCTGGAAAAACCCCCTACAACTCTTGGGGAAAACTAGTTTGAGAGTTCTTCTTTATTTCTGAAAATGCCTTTTATACAGTGAGAAATATTCAACAAAAAATCAGCAAGCAAATTTACAACTTTTCTCTTTTCCCGTGCCTCACAGCAAACTGGAAATTACAGCGAACAGGACAACAATAAATGTTGTATGGCCTCCTCAATTTTCATGCCCACTTTCAGCCTTAAATGCTGTTGTACAGCCTGAATTAAATGCGTTGTACGGACTACAATAAATGCACTATACGGACCTTGATTTGCATGCAAAAAAACAACAAACTACTCCTCGATTTCTGTGCAAATCACTCCTCGATTTCTATGCAAACCAGCTGTACAGATTTCTAGAAAATCCTGCCAAAATCAGCCTTTCACTGTGTGCTGAATCAGCTATACAAATCTGCTAAACTGCTGCCTTGGAATGTGTGCCAAACTGCTATCTCCTTCTCCTCCTTGTCCAGAAATCTCCCTTTCTCTCTTGCTCTCCTTCTCTCAATCTACTCATCAAAGAATGAATGACCTTTTGCCTCATTTTCCTCCTTTAATCTAATCCTAAGTGACTTTTGGGTAACCTCTAAATCTAATGGCTGAAATAGATTGAGATCTAGGGCTAAGATTAAATGCTCATTTAAATCTCACTTTTTTATTTTTTAACTCACCCCACTTTAATAAAGACCCACTTAGTCATTTATTTCCAAAGTCACTTTTCCTTTCTAATTTTACATTAACTTTATTAAATTCACTTTAAAATTATACTCTTAGTAACTTTATCACTTAAAGTCACTTTTTAAATTAGATTTAACTTTATAAAAATTATAAAGTTACTTTAGGAGAAAAATTAAATTCTTTTGGACACTTTTCCCCAGGCCGAAGATCAAAGCCTTAGGGAACCACCTATCCTCCGGTACCAAATTTCAACACTCCCTCTTACCGAAGAAAGTGTTCCTCACCACACCCATCTTGTCTTTGAAGTAGACATGCTTGCCCCATGGTAAGGCTTTGGTAAGAATATCTGCAACCTGCTCATCAGTGGAAATGTACTTAACCTTCACAGCTCCCTTCTGAACATAGTCTCTGATGAAATGATATTTGATCCCGATATGCTTTGACCTGTCATGAAATACTGGATTCTTCGTGAGTTTAATGCAACTCTGATTATCACAGTAAATCGCTGAAGGTATCAACGGCTGAACCATGACACTATTCCTGAACCCAACCCAAAACAACACCCTGAAGTGCTCTTCCTATCAGAAGCACAACCTGTCCAATCAGAATCAGTATAATCTGCCAACCTCACTCCATCCCCCTCCCTGTAGTCCAGACCATAATCCACTGTCCCCTGCAAGTACCGCAAAATGTGTTTTGCAGCCACCCAGTGAACCTTCCTAGGCTCACACATAAATTGACTCATCATGTTGACTGCAAAACAAATATCTAGTCTAGTGTTGACCAAATACATCAAGGAACCAATCAGCTACCTGTACAATGTGAGACCCACCAACTCGAAATCCAAAGCATGAAGCTTCTTCCAGTTGGTGATCATCGGTGTCGACATGGGTCTACAATCCTCCATGTCGAATCTGCCAAGGATGTCCAAAATATACTTCCCCTGTCCCAGGAAGAAATGCCCCTCATCCTGCCACACCTCCAAACCCAAAAAGTAATGCATCAAGCCGATGTCCTTCATCTCAAACTCCACCGCAAGATCTCTCTTGCAGTGCTCTATGAGTCTCTTTGCACTTGTAATGATCAAGTCATCCACATACAACACCAGAATGAGAGGCTCCTCGCCTATCACAATATAGTAAAGGTTTGGATCTGCCTCACTCTTTGTGAAACCCATCCCCTGCAAGTATGTATCTATCCTAGAGTACCAAGCTCTGGGAGCTTGCTTCAGGCCATAAAGAGCTTTCTTCAGTCTGCACACATGGGACTCCTTCCCATGCACCTCAAAGCCCTGTGGCTGCTCAATGTACACCTCCTCCTCTATGAAGCCGTTGAGAAATGCAGTCTTCACATCCATCTGGTGGATCGTCCAACCCATCTCTACTGCTATTGAGATAATGGAGCGAATCAAAGTATATCGAGCCACGGGAGAAAAGGTCTCCTCATAATCAACTCCCTCTACCTGGGAGAACCCTCTAGCCACAAACCTCACTTTGAATTTCTCAATGTTGCCATCTACAGCATGCTTTACCTTGTAAAGCAATCTAGAAGTAACCATGGATTTGCCCTCAGGCCTTGGCACCACCTCCCGAACATCATTCTTCATTATAGAAGAATACTCCTCCTGCATGGCCTCTCTCCAGTACTGCTGGTTAGCTGCCTCCTCATAGCTAGAAGGCTCAGAGTCAACGATGCTGGTAGCCATTTCCATATAGCTACAAAACCTCTCAGGTGGTCTTCTCTCTCTGGCTGGCCTCTTAGGCTCAGCAACAGATGTGGCATCTCTCAAGGTGTCCTGAAGCCACTTGGGCTTCCTCCTCCCTGAGCATGCTTCTCCCATGGGAGAATGAAACTCCTCCTCCTCATCACCATCAGTAGCATGAACTCTTGATTGCCTGTCTGTTGTCCTCCTGCCTACACCTGAACCTGTAGAAGCTGAGGTACAGTGTGAATTGTCCATCAGTGGACTCCCTGGTGAACTGCTCTGTGAACTGCTCGGAGCACCATGCCTCTGGCTCGATGAGCCACTGCTCACTGACGAACCTGACATCCTCATAGATGTACCTCATAATCCTCCTGATTGCTGCCCACTGGATCCCTGCGACTGACTCAACTGCTGCTGAGGGTCTGGCTGATCCAGATACTCTAACTCCCATTACCTCCTAAAGGCCTTGTCCTCCTTGAACTTCACATCCCGCCTAACAACAACTCTCCTCTATGCAAGAATGTAAATCCGAAAGGCCTTTGAGGTCTCACTGTAGCCAACAAAGATTGCCTTCTCTGCGGTGGGCTCCAGTTTGGTCCTCTTCTCCTTGGGCATGTAGGAGTATGTAATGCATCCAAAGATACAAAGATGACCAATATCAGGCTTCTTCCCAGAGAAAACCTCCTCCGGAGTCATGTGCCCCAAGGCACGATGCAGACTCCTGTTTTGCAAGTAAACAACTGTGTTGCAGGCCTCTTCCTACAAGAACAATGGCAACCCCTGATCATGTAACATGGCTTTGGTAGCCCCTACGATGGATCTATTCTTCCTCTCCGTAACCCTGTTCTATTGGGGGTTGTAAGGAATAGTGAACTCCCTCCTAATTCCTGCCTCCGCATAATAATCAACAAACTCTCCAATGGTGTACTCTCCCCCATTTTCCAACCTTAGGAACTTGATCTTCTGACCTGTCTGTGTCTCCACAAGAGCTCTAAACTCCTGAAACCGCTTGAAGACCTCACTCTTAGTCTTCAAGAAATAAATCCAGGTCCTCCTGGAGTGATCATCAATGAATAAAACATAGTAGTCATATCCACTCAAGGAAACATGAGACATTCGACTGCTCACATTAGAATGAATCAAATCAAGTATCCCAGTCACTCTGTTATCACTACTAGGAAAAGGGGATTTGGCAAACTTGCCCATCGCACATCCTTTGCAAGTATCAAAGTGATCAGTACTGAAATCTGGCACACCTGTAGTGATCTCCCACAAGGTCCTTAAGGCTCCATGATACATATATCCCATCCTGCGGTGCCAAATCTCACATAGCTCAGAACTGCTAGCTCTGCTGTCGGTACTACTGCTCAATGCCGCAAGGGACTGAAATGCAAACTTATACACCTTTGCATGGCGTACACTTATCACTCTAAATGAATCTGCTGGAGTGCCCCTGGGATACATCAACACCTATCCTCCCCTGAACAGTGTCTCATATCCTCTGTCCTCCAAAGCTGAGACGGATATGAGGTTCTCCCTCATCCCTAGCACATAAAGAACATTTGACACCTTCAAGGGAGGTTTGGACTCCCTCTGAAATATCAGTGTCCCCACACCGACTACTCTAACAATTCTATCATCACCGATTACTACCTCTATATCAGTGCCACTCTCTCAAAGCTCTGAGAAGTACTCACAGACTCCTGTCATTTGACGTGAATCCCCACTGTCCACATACCAGATACTCGAAGATGCTCTGCTAATCAAGGGAAAAGCATGCTCCCTCTGAACCTGTGTGGTAGGTGATCCTGCACTAGAGGACTCATACGCAGTGAACCCAAACTCCCGATCAAAACGAACTACAAATTCCTCAACCTCTGTTGAAGCTACCATGCTCTAGTTCTTCCCCTTCTTCTTCTTCTTCTCTGGACACCCAACTACATAGTGTCCCATCTTTTGACAATTCCAACACTTCACCTTGGAATATTCCTTCTGTGTGTTACTCTGTTTACCTTTACCTTTGCCTTTGCCCCCACCATTGCTTGTGGAAGCCTGCTTCTTCCCTCTGCCTTTCTTGCATCCTGCCAACAATGCTACATCCTCATCTTACTCAACTGGCTTGGCTGCCCCAAGCTGACCTTTCCTGATCTCTATCTGAATGCAATCATCCCAAAACCTCTCCCATGTGGGAAGGGTCTCACGTGCACAAACCCCATCAGCAAAGTTCATCCATGAACGGGGGAGGCCATTCACTGCAATCCACACCAACTTAGTGGATGGAATGGCCTCTCTAATTGCTGCCAACTCATCTCTCACATTAGTAATCTTTGTGAGATATCCAGCTGCACTATCATTACCCATCTTAATGTTCTTCAACTTCTCCTTCAGGACTATTTTTGGGTTCTCATTGGTACTCTGGTAGAGATTGGACAATGATGTCCACATTTCATGGGCATTACTCTTTCCTCTCACATGAGAAATGCAATGGTCTTTGACTCTGTCTAGAACCAGCCTCTTACCCTTGTTGTTCTATTTATTATACGCAGCCAACTAAGTAGCATCAGTAGGCACAACAACAGGGTTCTGTGTGGTATGCACCATGATATCCCAAACTTCTGCCTCCTCAAAGATACTCTACATTCTCTCCTTCCAAACATTGTAATTTGTATGCCCATCCAACCTATCATCCACCCTCAATCCCAATGACATCCTGCTGTCCTAAAACTGAAAAATAGCGCTGCTGTAGTAAAGATAAAATTGTTGTTTGTGAAAAATCAGCTTGCTGGAATTTTCTGAGTGAAAAATCAGCAGGCTGTAATTTTCCTCCTTGTTGTCCCAAACTGCACTTTAGCACTCAACCTCTGATACCATGTAGAAATTTATCATTTCCCACCCTGGTTTTCAGTTTCACCTTATTTCTCCCATATAGTTAAATGCCCTTTCTCATATCCATACATTCAGCAACTGAAAAATAATTTTTTGCTGAAAACACAAATTCTGGAAATTTTACAGAATGCTGTAAAATGTAGAAATAAAAAATCAGCAGGTACAAATTGTCATTTAACACATTTGAACACAGTGATTTTTTGTCAATGTGACCCTGGAAAAACCCCCTACAACTCTTGGGGAAAATCAGTTCGAGAGCTCTTCTTTATTTCTTAAAATGTCTTTTTTATAGTGAAAAATAACAAAAACTCAGCAAGAAAATTTACAACTTATCTCTTTTCCCGTGCCTCACAGCAAACTGGAAATTACAACAAACAGGACAGCAATAAATGTTGTACGACCTCCTCTATTTTTGTGCCCACTTTCAGCCTTAAATGCTGTTGTACGACTTGCATTAAATGCACTGTACGGAGTGCAATAAATGCGTTGTATGGACCTTGATTTGCGTGCAAAAAAAATAGCAAATTGCTCCTCGATTTTTGTGTAAACCACTCGTCGATTTCTACGCAAACCAGCTGTACGGATTTCTAGAAAATCATGCCAAAATCAGCCTTTCACTGTGTGTTGAATCAGCTATAGAAATATGCTCAACTACTGCCTTGGAATGTGTTCCAAGCTGTTGTCTCCTTCTCCTCCTTGTCCATAAATCTCCCTTGCTCTATTGCTCTCCTTCTCTCAATTTGCTCATGAAAGAATGAATGACTGTTTGTTTCTTTTTCCTCCTTTAATCTAATCCTAAGTGACTTTTGGGTAACCTCTAAATCTAATGGCTAAAATAGATTGAGATCTAGGGTTGAGATTAAATGCTCATTTAAATCTCACTTTTTATTTTTAACTCACCCCACTTTAATAAAGACCCACTTAGTCATTTATTTCCAAAGTCACTTTTCCTTTCTAATTTTACATTAATTTTATTAAATTCACTTTAAAATTAGACTTTAATAACTTTATCACTTAAAGTCACTTTTAAATTATATTTAACTTTATAAAAATTATAAAGTTACCTTAGGAGAAAAATTAAATTCTTTTGGACACTTTTCCCTAGGCCAAAGATCAAAAGCCTTAGGGAACCACCTATCCTCTGGTACCAAATTTCAACGTAAAAGCTACATGGAAATGCAAAGATTATTGTAAGAGAAAGAGATCCCATTTTCACTGGAAATTTTTGGACAAAATTATTTTCTTGTCTTGGTACTCAGTTAGCTCATAGCTCATCTTATCTTCCTCAATTTTATGGGCAAACTGAGATAGTAAATAAATGTTTTGAAGGATATATTCGTTTCTTTGTATTTGATAAATAGACACAATGGGTCAAATGGTTGCCTCAGGCTAAATGATGGTATAACACTTCCTTCTATACTGCAGCAAAAATGACCCCATTTATGGCACTTTATGGATATCATCCACCATCCATCACATCATATTTAAAAGAAAATTATAAGGTTCAAGCAGTGGAACATCACATCGAGCATCAACAATAACTTCTCTAACTCTTAAAGGATAACCTCACATTGGCACAGAATAGAATGAAACAACAGGAAGATCAACATCACAACAAAAAAAAATTTGATGTAGGTGACTAGGTATTCCTACGGCTACAACCATATAAACAAATGTCCCTCAAGCAAGCTAAGAAGGATAATAAATTATCACCAAAGTATTATGGTCTGTACAAGGTGTTGCAAAAGATTGGTACTATGGCATACAAATTGGAGCTTCCTACAGCTTCTTGAGTGCACCCAACTTTCCATGTTTCATGATTAAAGAAGGTTATAGGTGACAAGCTCCCAGTTCAAACAATATTTCCAGAAATTAACAAGGAAGGAAAAATCTTATTGGAACCGAAAGCAGTCGCAGAAACAAGAACTCAAAAACTACGAAATTGATCAATTTCAGAGTATCTGATCAAGTGGAAGAACTTATCTGTTGAAGATTCCACATGGGAGGATGAGAATTTTATACAGAAGCATCCAGGAACTACTCAAGATTTGAGGACAATGCTTTGTGCCCTTATGTTATTACTATTATGTCGGCTTGATTATATTGTGACCCCTTAGACTCCTATATATAGAATGGAGGTTTAGTAATTTGTATCATCCAATATTGTTCATTTGTGTAATGTAAAGGAGGTTTCCCCCTCGAAGAGCCTGAATTCTAAGGCGTTGATCTATATTTTCTATCTTTTTCTGAACTCGTTTCATAACAGTATCTTTAGAGGTATATGTGGGTTGGGCTAAAAGAAATAGCGTATGCATTCTGACATATGATTTTTGAGGTTGCAATTGGTTCTGGTTGTTGATGTAGTGTTTTGGGTTCAAATTTGTGTACTGGTTATGGTGATCTATTTGTTCCAGTTGATTGGTTGAATTTTTATTAAGTGTCAGTTGATTGAGTTTTCTCAGTGATTTATTGATTCAATTGTGCTTGATTCAGAAAGTGATGATTTGGTTTCAGTGATTGGTTGTTGCAAATGTATTTCATGGTTGTATTTCCATGGTGATTAATTTTTAGCTTCAATGTTACTGACGGACCCGGTATGAAAATTTGATCAAAAGTGGCCTTCATATTTTGTTGTTATCTAACAAGAGTATCTAGGTTGAAAATTTATGAAACATGGTCCTTGGAGGATACTGAGGGTTGGAGCGTTTAGTGAGGAAGTCGAAGATTCTTGCTAGTAGTGGATGGTGATTACATTAGGGGGTTAGAGCTCCCTTCCAGTAGCAATTGGAGAATGAGCAAAGGTAGTAGCTTTCGGTAGGCGAGTGCCTGCGTACTGGTGCAAGTTGTCTTCACTGAAGTGGCGTATGCATTTTGATATATAATTTTTTAGGTTGCAGTTGGTTCTCGTTGTTAATGCAGTGGTCTGCATTTAGATCTGTGTACTGGTTATAGTGATCTGTCTATTGCAGTTGATTGGTTGAATTTTTATTAAGTATCGGTTGATTTAGTTTTTCAGTGATTTATTGATTTAGTTGTGGTTGACTGAGAAAGTGATGATTGGGTTTCAGTTATATCAGATAGTGATGATTAGGTTTCAATGATTAGTTGATGCAGATGTATTTCATGGTTGTATTGCAGTGGTGATTGATTTTGAGCTTCAATGTTATTTATGGGCCCAATATGAAAATTTGATGAAATGTGGCCTTTATAATGTGTTGTTGGGCACTAGGAGTAACCAGTTTGAAAATTTATGAAACGTGGCCTTGGAGGATACTGAGGGTTCGAGCCTTTAGTGACAAAGTCAAAGCTTACGGCCAGTAGTGGCTAATGATTAGATAAGGGGGTTGGAGCTCCCTTCTAGTAGCAGCTAAAGAACGAGCGAAGGTAGTAGCTTTCTGTAAGCCAGCGCCTACGTACTACTAAACATATCACCTAGCACAAGAGCTAGCTCCCTTCCAGTAGAACCTGAAGAATGAGAGAAGGTTGTAGCCTTCTGTAGGTGGGTTCCTGCATACTGGTATGAGTCTGCATTAGTACAAGATTGTAAACAACTTATTCTTTATATTAAAAAGAAGAGAGATACAACAACAATAGGTGGTTTTTCTCCCGCATTGGGTTTCCATCTTAAATCTTGGTGTTCATGTGTGTTTCTTATGCCCGATGGTTTATTTATTACAACACATGATTAATGTTTATCTAATGGTTAATAAAGTACTAATGCACTACTTGAAGATAAACATATGATGGATTAACTGAATTATAAGACCACTGGATATACACTAATTGGCTTAAGAACAGTCGTGTGAACATGTAGGTTTGATTCAATAAAGTTGTGTATAGAAATCTAAATTTGAAATGTAAAAGTTATTGATTTGTAAATAATGATTCAGCCCCCGTCTTAGTGTTTTTCCCAAAACTACCCTAAAGACTCATTTTAAAGAAGGCATCTCAAATAATGACTGAAACATTCTTCAAGTTAATAATAATATGGTTCTCATAAGAGCTAATTCGGATTTTATAGCAGTGCTCTGCCATAGGAGTTTTTTCATCAATACCTTCAAAGAGAAACTTGAAAAGGTTTCTTGGATAACAACCTAATCAAGTGAGTCGGACAGGGTTAGGCTTTTTAGATTATAAATGGAAAGTATTAAGCATAAAAATCAAAAGTCTCCCTGAATGACTCCATGAGTGACCAATCAATATGAAGAATAACCACCCAATCATTTATAAATGTCACTTTACAAGATATGAGGTATTAAGAGTGAATTGCTTCTGACAAGACTTACCACAAGAGTGCATGATAACAAAAGTTTTAATAGACGTGCCTTAGGGAATTGTAGTTTCGAAAGTGTTGTTGTAAATTTTTTATTTCAGATGGAATCTTTATTTATTACTTTTATAATTTTCTACCCCAATTTAAATAAAGGAAGATCTCCTTCGAGTCTAGGATTACTTCCAGTGTAGCCATCTGCATAATAGAATGCTAAAGATACTCACATTTCGTTTTAAGAAGTAAACTTCAATGCATATCGAAGTATGAGAAACCAATTTATTTAATTGATATGGTACCAAGAGTTTTTGAATGATGAGGGAATAAGTAGTCTTGACTACTGCTTGAAACCATGCTTCAATGGAGTCCACATATTCACAATTCTCTAACTGATGCAACTCTTCAATAGTTTGATAACCACCTTCTTGGAGGCATACGAGATAAGGTGAAAGACAAGAAAGAAACTCTTAAATATCAGGCTCTAATGTTTATTCCTTAGATTGGAAATGATGATTAAATGAAATTCTAGGGTTTTGAACTTCAACAATAGGTTTAAGACAACTTCCAACCATAGATTGTTCCTCTAATGGTCTTTGAATCCAGGCTTCCTCCCAGGGTAAATGTTCTATGGTAATGGGGGAATTTCGAAATCCACTCCCTTCCCAAATATGGAAGATATAACATTTATTTCATTCGGTTAATATGTGGGAAGAACGATTGTTTTAAATTGTTGTGCAACCTCCTTATTTGGATTAGGATCTAGGCTATTGTTTGGTCTAGAGTCTGGATTAGGGTATGGTATATGGCTTGGATTAGGGTTTGGGCTAGGGTATGGATAAAGGTTTGGATTGGAGTATGGTCCAAGGCATTGATTAGGATAAGGTCTAGGTTATGGATTAGGATAAGGGGTAGGGTATGGATTAGGGTAAGCTTACATGGGTAGTTGGGACCATGGAGGAGGATGACTTGGTGGTCCATTGGGAAGAAATTGTCGTTATTGTTTTTCTTCATGTAATTGTATTTGAAGAATATACAACCCTAGAGAAGAGCCTCCAAACCATTTTTGAGGCCATGGGGATATTTGAATCGAGGAAGAAGGCCACTGCGGGCAAAAGGTAGAATGTTCACTTGGAGGAGAACTAAAAATTTTCCTTGGAACTGTAGAGTTATAAACATGTTAATGAACCTATTGAGTATAATATACATTAGTACAAGTATTAAATGATTGTGGGGTTTGAATTATACCTAGAAATAAATTCAATTCCTTACTTGATTCCCTGAATACTTCTAGTAATCATGGCAGTGATGGTAAATGTTCTCTTGAATGGTCTCCATAAATTCTACAAATTTTTAGACTACTAAGTGGGCAACTTATGAGGAAGATCTTATTTCCATAGTTGGAGCAAAATATCGATAATGGTTCTTCATCCTTCTTTTCTTCTTCCCGGAAATCATCCGATGTTGAAATCAAAGTGTTAATAATATTAATTTTATGTTCAAGAAAAATACTAAATTATGCACTTTTGAGTACATCATTGGATGATTTGTATATCTCTATAGCAACATGAAAACTCCTGATTGAAATATTGCTAAAATTACAATTTTTTTGTGCTCAACAAGTTTTTGGTATTCTATTATCACATATATGAGTATATAGGGGGGTTATTACAACACCCGAGAAATGAAATGCCTTAAAAATATAAGCAAGGTATACATGAAAGAAAAAGATTCAAAGAATCAATTCTAAGAAAATAAAATTTGCAAGAAAAAATACTTTAAGAGAAAACCAAATTGCAGTGGGTCACCAGGGACAATCCCTTAGGTGCCTCCCTGGAAATGACAACAAAATGTTGGGTGTAGTAAAGGGTATATTAATGGAGCAACATTTAATGTCAATCTAGGGTCAGTGGACTTCGAGGGACTTCGAGGTGCAACACTAGAGACGTAAGAGATAGACTGCAACAATCTGCAAAACAAAACTCTAGTTTGTCAGAAACTTCTCACACATTCAAATTCCTGCACTAGTCAATCCTTATGCCTATGCCACACACAAAAGCAATCTTTAGAAATAAATTCATAAACATTAGTCCTACAAAACCATTAATTATTCCACACAATGTGTTAGCATTATTCTAAATTAAAAATAATAATAATAATAATAATAATACATAAACTATCAATTGAATTCCTACACTAGATTTGGAAATTTTTATTAAAGGTAAAACAAATAAGCAATCAACTACAATTTGTTTCACTTCAATCTTCAAATAATTAATTAAACAGAAATTGAAAATTTATTTAACTAACCAAGGGATTGTAAAGAATCAATGCCAATTGGTTGCTAAAAAAAATCCAAGCAAGAACCACACAAATTTATGTATGACTTTCAAAGTCCAAACAAGAACCACAAATATTCTGACATTCAAGCAAAAGTAACAGAGGTTCCTACACTAAACTGAACACTCCACTCCTATCTATGCTTTTAAAAGTAAAGTGTGGTACTAATGTGGCATCGATTAACTGCATGATCTTATATAAGAGAAATTCACACTCTATATATGTAAACTAGAGAACACCCCAAACCCTATATGAGAGGATGTATTTTAAATCCCAAAAGAAAGCATTGTAGAGAGAAAGAAATAACACTAGTTTTAAAATGAAAATATAGCTTTAGACAACCAGTGATAAAATAATGAACCAATGTCCATCCAAAACTCTCTATACTAATCCACCTGAAACATCATGAATACATGTTCCACACATATACCAATCAAGAAAATCAATCCAAAAGAATGTAATCAACCCCACATGCTGACCAGTCAATATTCGTTGTATAAATAACTTGTTAGAAATTGATAATTTCCTTACATTAGCTTATACCAGTAAACATATTAATATTCCTTTGTGACTCAACTTAAGAAACCAAAGTTGTGACAATGAAATAAGCCTTAGGTAAACATAAAATAGTCGATACCAATCCTCCTACAAACCAATTAAAACATGAGTCATTTAATCATGTGTTGTATCTTTTATATAGGACTTCAATCACTCTTAAAGGGCTTAGGGTTTTCGTGGCTTCAATACCATTTCAATCATATCCTGCAATAGAGAAAACCTTAAGGAAGAAAGTGATACCATCAACATTTAGATATAGAATGGTTCTAAATATTTAGAGAGGGTTTCATTAACCATTGATATCAGGGCTCCCTTTCATTCAAATCTTTTGAGTTGAAGCAGCTAGTACTCAATAAAACAATCCAAATAGAAATATGACACTCAGGAAGTCAAATGAAGAAGAATGACCACCCCAAAAGTGAGATCACGTAGAACCTAGTTCATATATCAATGGAACAAGAGTTTTAGAAGAAAATTGATCATATATTAATTTCAAATGTTTGTAACATTAAAATAGGTCAAGCTTGGGGCTACCAATGTCTAAAAAGATAATTCTGAATTAAAATATCACTGCAACCAAATCATATAAAAGAAAAGCAATGATTTCGAGGATTGATATTTCACAGTACTCAATTTCAAATAAGGGATTTCATATATATGCATCAGTGACCTTCCAAATCTACGCAATAAATGATAAAACAAGCTATTCCTTCAAGCAAATAAAGAACGGAGTAAGAGAAGAGACTATATCAAATCACACCAATGTAAAGCTCAAATAATGAATGCTCACTCTAGAATAATCCATTCCTTAAATTCCAAACTACATAGTACTATCTACTAGAGGCATAACGGTATGGATTGGTTAGGCCAAACAAAATAGCTCGTACCCTCTTTTATAGAGAAATTAAACTACACGGTAGAGGAATTCATTAACACAATACAGAAATGATGCAAAGAGAACCCGACATATAATATTTTGTATTATATTAAATTTCAACCCTTTACGTGACTGAGTAGAGGCTCAGAATCCAATTGATTAGAGGGAGGATAACCCTTGAACTCAATGTAGCAGCACGAGAGTATGGACTGCATTATTATCCCGAGATTGAAGCCATAACTCTGGTTTTATATTTTAATTTTTTTTACATTACAAACTGAATACAAAATAAAATAAATGAAGATCCAATCAGTTTTCCATTGATGGAATTCTGGTGTAGCCATATTCCATACCAAAAAATCGAGATTTGGTACACAAAAATTGGAAAATATTTATTTTCTTCAAATATGGAAATGATTTTAGAAATCTAGAAAAATGATTTTATTAATAAATATGCCTCAAAGAAACCTCCATATTTCCCACAATAGGGTGAATTTTGGAAAATTTCTTGTGTCTTACTCAATATCCTGTAGTAGGAGAATAAATCATGCTCCAGAATTTTGAGATTTGCCTTCAAATGCATGCAAATTTAGGAAGAAGCTGGCAGTTTGAAAACTATGCGAATTTTGGGGTTGATTTATCAATTTTTTCTCGAAACTCACACATGCAAGTTGGGTGCATTTCAACCCATGTAAAACCATTAAAATACTATTTTGAACAAAAACCATGTAGCAGGAACAACACTTCATGTAGGAATTGTTGCTATTGCAAGCATGAGCCAAAACTTGGTGCACGTAGAAATCAATTGTTAATTCATGTATATCTTTGACCAAAGTTTCTTGCATCCTCTTGAGGACCTAAAATAACACAAAAAACCATTATTATCAACATTTTCGATATAAATTTTATTGAAACAAAGGGAATATGCTAAAGAATAAATTATTACCTTGTCATGCTCCAAGTTGAAGATAATAGCCCAATAATCATGCAAAAGGATAGTAAATTAGATAAAATTCATGAGTGATCAAAGGGAGAAAGGATGTACAAAATTCAACAAAACCGAGGCCCAACAACTTCGTTGTTTTTGCGCACCACGCATAGTGCCAAAAACTGATTATCCAACCCACAGCGCACACCCACAATGTTCATGTGTGGTGTGAGACCTCTCACATGAAATCCTTATGGTGAAAGATGAGTCGTCCCTAGTGTTTAGGAGATTCACAACTATCAGATAGACGTGACTCACACATGAGCCTGACTGACCCTTTAAGCCTTATCAATTAGGCAGAACTTCGCGCTCATCTAGACAAACATAACAAACACAACATCATGGGTCCATTCCATACCAGATCATCACCATAGATCACCATTATGAAACACATTAACAAGATAATCATTGGGATTAATTAAAAGAACTACAACCCATTAACATTGTTATAGACCGTCAACAGAAGACGAAGTAAACCATTGTTTAATGCAATACATTCACTTAAATGTGATATTAAGACAAATCTTGCAAAAATATATACATAAAAAAAAAACTACAATGGTTTCTCCAAACAACAATTTATATTAAAAAAAAATTATAGTAGTTTCCCCAACAACAATTCACATATATATTAGCAAGAAAGGAAAAACATCTAGAGTCACATACGCCAATTCACCATACTCTTCATCCAACCATAATAACATTAAATAACACCAAAAACAAAACCATAAACCATTTATAACAAACTCATATAATCAACAACTAAACCCATAATTTACAATAATGTTGTGAAAGAGCGATAGACTGGACTATTTCTCATAGTTTACATCCAAACAACAATGGTAAAAATACCGACTCTATACTCATCTCCTTCTATGCTTGACCAGTGAACAATTATTCAACATTCTACTATCATGTACCCTAGCAAATGGTTTTGACCAATGACCAATCTTGCATTTTACCTTGCCATACCATCTTATAGTTGTTCCAAAGCCTCCTAAATCCTCCTTCCTTCATGCCCATTCAACCCATCTCTCCTAAAATTCATTGAGACATTTCCTTTGATTTCCCCTTACTTGTCCCAAGTATTACAACAACTATCCAAAATATCGCCTTCCCTATTTGACTCCACTCTCACTTGTCTTTCCCTTATCTAAAATATCTCCAATCATCTGCTAACCACGATCCCCCATGATCGGTTCGTTTCCTTGTAAGGTCATAATGACCAATATTTCTTACACACATTCTTCTCTCCCACTCACCATTATCCTCCTATTATGTGGCATCCATCTTCATCATGCCACATCCAATGTGCAAGCCCTATGCTTCACCCATCATGTTGCACTATCCTTCCACTCTGATCTACCTTATCCTTTTTGTGATCCTCATTCCTGTTGCGCAGTCCCACTATGCCAAAAAAATTCAAAAAATTTTTGGGGTCCTGTTGAAGCCCCGAAAATAGGGTCTACAACAAGGGGGATACCCACCCAGTCCAGACTTTGGTTGGCAGCTCCGTTTCTGTTTGGTATGGTGGATCCGACTCGGGATATGGGACTAGTTTCCCAATTTATGAGTGTGTGTGCGTGTAGAATTTGATATTTCTGATCTAACAGTTCCTAATTAAGATGCTCTAATTCTAACTTTAATCTAATGATATTTCATTGTATTCTAATAAACATAAATATCTAAGTCTATACTAACCCGGGATGTAATCTTTCTGCTATGCGATCTAAAATGATTTCAAATAACAATCGGTAATAAAGATCATTCAATTGTTATAAGAAAAGAATTCAATATAGATGAACCAATTCGTATAAAAAGTTAGATGAAACAGTTGTGAAAAACATATCACATAGTAAGCTACTCATACATTAAGCATAAATAAATAGCTATCACCGTACAAAAGTTCCAAATGATAACTCAGGCATTCACACATTAATATATAAACAACTGAACTTGAATATCACTTTAACACAAAATATAGAAATAGTTAAGAGATAGAAGTACCATTTATAACTAGTTCTACTCATGAGCTTCAAGCGATAACGATTTATCTCTTCTTAACCAAACATCCAATAAGAGTAGAGAAGTGCAACATCAGTAGCAGATATTAAATGCAAAAATCAATAAAACCTGTTCCATTCATTCATCAAAACCTCCTCGGAGGGTGCAAAAGTGCATGTTTTGAGGACAAGTTTTTGATAAATTTATGGACCCCTCTCTAAATGCATGAGAAGGGTTTAAATACTACTAACTACATCTAAAAATAACTTATTACAAAAAAATAGGATACGGTTTAAATGACCATCCTTTCTCTAGGCAAAAATAAAGCAAAATTGTTTCTAAAATTAAATCTAAAACTAGCATTTAACTATTTATGTATTTGCTCCTTAACATCGCAAGCATTTAGCATTTGCTTGAGAAGAGTCGGTTGGCCGACTTCAGCCTTTAACTGTGCTGCAAAAACAGAATCAACAAGAGCTGGTGCCATCTTTTCGGCATAATTGATGATGCTTTTGAGAGTCATATACTCGCTGTGTGGTTTCACTAAATACTTTGAGGATATTTCTGACCATTACCACTGATTTTCAGACTCAAGTTTTTCCTTTTACCTTCAGTGTTTTTCTTTAACGTACTCTTTTCGAATTTTTGGAGCTTACAGGTAGCTGATCAATTAGAAGCTTTCCATTTCAAGAAGTTTTACCCAGCGATGTGCGATTAGGCGCTAATCGCGCATCGGAAACTACCTTTGTTTCTTGATCCAGGCTTCCTTGGTGCGATTTTCGCCTCTTGCTTGTTTTCTCTTAGCGGATGCACAGCTCACATTTTGTGAAGATAATGATCTTGTAAGTTGTTGACCCTGGGTTTTAAACTGTCTGTTTTTAATGTCTGCGCTGTCCAGTACCCATTGAACCATGTTTGTGTAGGAGAGAATTTTGGGCCTTGCCGCTATCCGGTGCAAGAAGAAACAGGCTAAATCTACAACTGGTGCCTCAGAAGAACTCTATGAGCCCGCAGTAGCCATAAACTCTATTACCTTGGGATTCTCTTTCTCAAGCAAATTATAAATGCTTTCCCAAGTGGTAATACATGCATCTCTATTACATGCGGTGTCTGTGTACAAGGGCGCCATTTCTTTATCTTCAGACATTGGAGCCTTGCCTTTCTTCCTCATAGTTTCCTGTATATTACTTTGTATAATTCTTTGCTCTTCGTTCCTGCAGTTTACAAGCGAGGTGAGAGTAATGATAAGGAACAGTGATGGGAAAGCTTTAAATGTTGAAGACATGCAAAAGTATATCACCTTATGTGAACTGGATCTTCGATAAACACGAAATCATATTTCATTAACAATTAGAAACTACCTCATTAATTAGCATTAGAGTGCATAACCAGGTCTCGTTTTATGGAAAAAGTGTTCTCGAACAGTGAGCCGAAATATTTTGCGATAGAGCGATTTTATGATTTTCTTTTCAATATCATAGATCATTGCATTGCATTATCGTAAGATCGCAATATCGCAATATCGCTCTTTTATTCTTTCGTAAGATCACTTTGTCGCTCTATCACAATATCGCGATATCGCAATATCACATGGTCGCAATATTGCATAATCGTAGTATGTTCCCATTTCGTGTTAATTTATTTCTTGCGAAGTGTGATTTTGCGATTTGCGCCATCGGATATCAACATTTTCTGTGGTTTTTCAGTGTAAGTGCGTTTTAAGGCATGTGATGCGATATATATGATTTTTTAATATGTAATCTCGCATCGCAATCTCGCAATCTTAGAGTTTGGCTTGTAAGAAGGCATTGTGTTATCCTTTTTGCGATGCGATATTTCTTAAGGAGTGATTTTATATTTCCTCATCATGAAACTTAAGTTTTTTAGACTTTTCAAAGGTATTTTCCTAAGTTTATGATGGTAAGTTTTATTAAAAAGGAAATACAAGCACTAATTCATTTTTAAAATTTTTTGACTAAGGGTCCCCACTTATTTAGTATTAGTAATAACACTAAATAAAAAAGGGGGTTTTTGGTGGCCACAACAATTGGCGATTCACTTGGAAGAACCAGTTATCTCTATCTTTCTTTTGAATTTTCTAAAACTTCCAAAACCGAAATTTTCCAAAAAGTTAAACTTTACTATAGAAAGATAAAGTACATTATGCTTCAACCTGTCAATGATATTTTGTTTCTTCTATTTTGAACTTTTATTATTTGCTTCCTCAAGCTAGTCCTTGTATCTACATCAGTCATTACTTGGTTTATAAAGATAAAACAAAGCCTTCTCTGTAAATCAGTTTTAAATATGCTCATTTGTCGTAGGTAGAGCCTCTGCTGCTAGCAGGCGTTCATAGCCTCGACAGGGTTACCTATTACCCAGCAATGATCTTGTATCCTACTTAGAGAAACATACAATTTTCAAAGAGGAATCCATATCCACACTTATTGCTTTCATTTTCTTTTTACCCTTAAAGAACAATGTCTTGGTTTGATAGCCAATTTATGACACAGTCATTCACTTGATTTACAACTTTGCTTAACAAGATGGCTTGTGATGAGACCCCTTGCCTTTTGATTGCAACAATCTTGAGTCATTGCCCTATTGTGGTATGCAGTATTGGAAAAGTCAGCAAGTTATAATATATGTGATTATGATAAGCCAACTTGTGATGAGACCTCTCACTCTTTAAGATAAAGTGCATCCTTGGATTGTTTCTCTGAAAGTTGTAATTTCCTAAGTAGGGAGGAAGTCATTGTTTCCTTAAGATAGCTCTGGATGACAATAGTAGAGCTTTTTGAACAGAGTTGCTCTACAAAGAATCTTTGTTTTAGTATTGATACCTTTCATTGCACTGATATAAAAAAATTTCTCACTAAAGGTCGTTTTCATCAAATTTTACGAAGTTGAAACTAGTATCATTTCTAGGCTAGAGTCTTTAATTGTATCTTTTAGTAATAAAGATCAATTTTCTAAAATATTTGCTATTTATACAAGCGAAAAACAAAATCTGAAAGAGAATTGGTGTATTTTTCATAAATCCCTAATGTAACCATTCACAACTGGTTTTATTATGAAAATAAAAGTATAATTTACAAAATAGAAGAATAATTTTCTAAGGAAAATATTTCTTATGGATCTGTCCATGAACAGGTAAATAATCTCTCTTTCCTGTTAAATCCTGCAACATAAAAGTGGACGGACCTATGACTTCTATGATTTGGAAAGGGCTAAGCCACATTTGTTGAAATTTTGTATGCTTCCCTTTTTCCTCATGGGCCTTGTCCCATTTTAAAACTAGATCTCCCATCTGAAAATCTTTTCTCGTCATCATGTTTGAATCAAAAGAGGATTTCACTAATGCTTGGTGATGAGCGCGAGTTCTTTTGGCCTGTTCTCGTTGTTCTTCTAATTTCATTATTTCCATTTGCCTTAGTTGTAAGGAGGAAGTTGGTACTTCATCAATATATTGAACTAAAGACAGAGAAGGAATTGCTAAATGAGTTGAAAGAACCACTTCTTTTTCATAAACTAAATTGAACAGAGAAGTGCCGATGGAGGCTTTTTGGGTTATTTGATCTTCCCATAGAGCATATATTAAAGATTTATGCCAATTTTTATGATTTTGGTCAACTGTTCATTTGATAATTTTGATTAGGTTTTTATTTATAGATTCAGCTAGCCCATTGCCCTGTGGGTAGTAATTGCAGAATATTTAAATTTGAAGCCTCTTTTAAGTGCAAATTCAGTCATTGCATTATCAAACATTAAAGCGGAAGGCAACCCAAACCTAGTGATTATAAATTGATCTATGAACTCAATGATATGTTTAGAATTAGCTGTCTTGAGAGGAATTGCTTCTACCCATTTAGTAAAGTAATCTGTTGCTGTCAGGATATATCTATGTTGTTTGGAAGAGTGAGGAACGATCTCACCTACTATGTCCAATCCCCATTGATCAAAAGGTTGTTCAATGTTGACTGGCTATAGTGGCAAGGATGGTTTCTTATGTCTCCCAGCAGCGGTTTGGTAGACTTGACACTTCCTCACGTAATTGTGCGAGTCTTTGAATAATGTGGGCCAGAAATAGCCTGTGCATAAGATTGTATGTGCAGTAGCATCTCCAGCATAGTATCCGTCTGCCAGCCCATCGTGGAGTTCCTGCAAAAATATTTTAGCTTCAGATTCTTCAAGACATCTAAGGAGAACATAATCATAATTTATTCTAAAAAGAACATCATTCAGGAGCTGATATTGTTTGGCTTTCAACCTTAGAGCTCTTTTCTTGGTATGATCGAGGTGTGAAGGAGCATATCCATTCTTTAGATAATAAATGATATTAGCATATAATGACTCATTATTGTTTAGGCTTACCTCATACATTTGTATGTCTGCAGATGAAATTTCAAATATAAGCAATGCTCTTGCCAACATTTTGCAAAAGCCTTGGCCTTTTGCAATACTTGCTGGTTTGATTTCTACATCATATTCCTGTAAGGTAGTAACCCGATTGGCTCTTTTCTCACCCACATCTTTTTGCACTAAAAGATTCCTTACCGCTGTAAACGATACAATGATTTTTGTATGGGTTTTGAGTAGAAATGGTCTGAAATATTTGATTGCTTTGAAAACAGCATAGATCTGTTTCTCCACATATGAATAATTTAATTCAGCCCCCTGTAAATTTGAACTAAAAAAAAAAATCGAAGCTTCTGCTTTTTCCTGATTAGCTTGAGTGAGTATCGCTGCATATGATTTGTCAGAGGCAAATGTATATAAAATAAAAGGCTCTGAAAAATTTGGAGTTGCTAAAGATGGAGCATTCACAATTTCTTGCTTGATCAGATTGAATGCCTCATATTCATCTTGGCCCCATTCGAAGTTTGAGTTCTTTTTTATCATTGCTTGTAAAGGAGACGCGATTCTTGAAAAATCTGAAACAAATATCTTTACAAAATTTATCTGACCAAGGAAAGATTGCATGGCTTTTTTGTTGTGACGTAGGGAAATTTTGGAAATTTCCTTGATTCTGTCAGGATCAATGTGAATTCTAGATTTTGACACTATGAATCCTAGAAATTTTCCTTCACTTAATGCGAAAAATGACTTTTTTGGGTTAAGTGAAATTCCATACTTCAAACAACATTGGAAGATTTGTTTTAAATCTCTAATATGGTTGCTTCGTTTCTTGGTATAGATAGTTATATCATCCAAATAGATTACCACAAATTTATTAACTAAGCCTTTGAATGTGATGTCCATGGCTCTCTGAAATGTAGCACCAGTATTGATCAGAACAAAAGGCAATTTTTGATATACGTAGGTACCTGATTTGGTTATGAATGTGGTTTTTAATTGATCATCAGGATGTACTAACACTTGATTGTATCCTGAGAATCCATCCAAAAAGGACATTAATTCTGACCCAGTGACTGCCTGCAATATTTGTTCCATAGGTGGCAAAGGAAAATTATCCTTTTGGCAGGCTTTATTAATATTTCGAAAGTCAAATCAGATTCTTATATCTCTGTTTTTCTTTCTAATGGGAACCATATTTGAGACCCATTTGGAATGTCGAACGGGAAAGATTATTTTAGCTTTAAATAACTTGTTGAGTTCAGATTTGATCTGGTTTTCTAGATTGGGATGGATTTTTCTCAATTTCTGTTGGACAGGCTTTTCATCATCTATCATTGGAATAGTATGTTGGATGATGGAAGTGTCATATGTTTTAAGTTCATCATAGTTCCAAGCAAAAACATTTTTGTATCGTCTCAAAAGACAAATATATGCTAATTTTCTTCAGGACTTAGGCCAAGACCTAGATTGATATTCTGTGGTTTGGTATCAGTTCCTGGATTTATTAATTCGTAGTTCAAAGTTGAACTTTGGAGTTTCGAATTGTTATATCTTTTAAACCGATATTTCAAATCATAAACGTCTTCTAACTTGACTATCGACTTAGGTATACAATTTTTAGCGCTATACTGTTATAATTGTTAGTCATGTTGGTCTTTGTCAATTATTTGATTGGTGTAGGATCCTTCAGATGTGAGAAAACTCACGATGTCAGGATCGTCATTGAAAATTCTCCAATTTGTAATGTTATCAGGAATAGAAGGTCTAAAGATTAATTCTATTGAGAATCTATCAGGGCTAAAATCTTCTAAAGAGATAAGTTTGGAAGCTACGTTAGCTAAAAGGTCTGCACTTTCATTCTGGAGTCTAGGAATTGATGAAATATTAAATGCTATAAAGTGTTCAGTCAGATCTTGAACTAAAGATTGGTAATGTTTTAGATGACCTGATAAACAATGTATAGTATTATGTACCTATCTAATTACAATTTCAGAATATCCGAAAACTTGAAGGTATTTGACGTTTAATCCGATCGCTTTGTACAACCCTTGGACTAAAGCCTCGTATTTTGCGGTATTGTTGGTGCAATCAAATTCGAGTCTGCAAGTTAACATAGTTTTATTGCCTTTTGGACTAATTAGCACGCATCGTGCTCCTGCTCCTTCGTTAGATTTAGAACCATCAAAAAGTAATTTCCAAAATAAAGATTTATTTACAGGACTATCTCAAAAATTAATACATTTAGAACTATTTGTTTGAGAAAAATTTTCAACTTGGGATAAAATAGAATGTTCTAAATAAGGTGACGTATGAGCCTTAAAATTCCCTAGGAAAGAATCTACTAAGTAATTGCCAATTATACTATTTTTATATGTTATTGGTTCATTCTCCCCCTCTAGCTCTGTTACTATGTATTTCTGATGTCTTTATCATTCAACTTTTATTTGATTAGGTTTACCGTTGTAAGGGAGCCACATGTGAGACCAGTTAGTTGCAAAGTATCCATGAAGTTTTTCTCACCAATCTTTGCTAAGAATTAAGCCATAAAATTCTAGAATATCAGCGACTAAAATGTCGATAACTTGACATACCTTTGGGTTGGATGATATCTTTATGGTAACTTGATTTAATTCACCAATCACTTCGACTTGTGATCGATCTAGCTGGACTATGCCACAACAGATTTTCGTGATTGAACGTTCAATTTTTTACACATTGATTTGGTAAAATATTTGATGAAGCTCCCAAATCCACTAAGCAATTATGCACATTTTTATTAAAAATTTCATAAGTAAGAGGAAACAGGGGAGTATGAGATCTCGATCTTCCTCCAATTAACGCGATGTCATTTGGATCAACTTTGTTAATCACATTTGGAGGTCTTCCAATATCATGGGAAGCTTGAGAAATTACAGTGGCAGGCAAAGGTGCAACTGGGACAACATGTAATTCTTTCAAAAGTATCTTTTGCTGGTGTTTTAACTTGCTCAATTCGTAAAGAGTGATGTTGGCCCTAGTCTTTTTCATATCTTCTATAATATTGTACTCCATTTCATCTAAAACGATCAGTGTTTTTGATGGAGTAGATGAATCTGTTTGGACTAGGCTGGTTTGAGTCGCTTTGGGTGTCGTTTGCTTGGCTACGACTTTATCCTTCATCGCCGAGATTGTGCTCTTTGGCTTAGGGGTAGTTTGAGGAGGATCAAGATGATTTCTACTTCGTGTACTAACCAGGGATGTGTTTTGATCTTCTTCTTGTGGGAGGATGAAATCCCACATTCCTTGTAACTCTACAACTTCTTCTTCATCAGTCTTCCCTTCAGTAGTGATTCCCTCTTCTTCTTCTTCGAATTCAACGCTCTTAATAGCAATTGGGGGCTTTGAAGCAGTCGAAGGGTTTCTTTTAAAAGGTCTATACAAATTTTTTAAATAAGTTTCTGCCACTTGTTTCTTAATATCGACCATCTCATTAGACATAGTCTTCAAAACGTTTTGCAATCCTTCTAAATCCAATGGATGTTTTGATTGTTTTTTCTTGGGATCTTCTTTGAAAGTAACCTTCTTAGATTTTCATTCTTCCATCACGGTTTTCTTTTCAAGGGCTATAATACGCTTCTCTACAGCTATTGCTTCTTTCATATTTTTGGCTAAAGTTGTCATGTTAGCCCTATCCACAAAGATTGTTATGTTTGATGGT
>APFE031137026.1:39387-53483 GCA_000404065.3 Pinus taeda | reverse complement strand
TTAATTTTTACCATAGATTTTGGGATTGTAATTATTTAATTTAGAATTAAAATATATAAATAAAATATGACAAATAAACTTTTAATTTGACTTGGGAAAAAATCAAAATTGATGGAGTCATATGGTAGTGGTTTTGAGAACTTGGTTTAGTGTACCCATGATTTTAAATTCAATATTCAAATAAATGAGATGTTTCTCTAAATTTAGGGACTTGTCTTTAGTTCAAATTTTTGGACAAATTTAGGTACCTGCCTTTAGTGCGACTTTTTGGACTTTTCGGTGACGAAATTAGGCAGAGAAATTTGAGGTGCAATCATGATTTGTGTTAATTACACTGGGTTTTTGAGTGTATATATGGATTAGGCATCTTGAAAAACCCCTAGGGCACTTGATTGTGCAAGGGTTAACCATCAAACTTGTGATTTTAATAAATTCCAATTCAGCAAAGAAATTTGAGGTGAAATCATGATTTCTGTTAATTAAACTAGTTTTCTGAGTGTATATATGGATTAGGAATCCTTAAAAACCCCTAGGGCACTTCGATTGTGCAAGGGTTACCCATCAACTTTGTGATTTTAATAAATTCCTGCGGGATTTTAAATAAATTAAAACGGAGAAACCAAGAAAAGCTTCCAAAAAGTCCCACTTGATCTGAAATTGATCTAGGAAAATTAATAAGGTGTTACAAACACATGTGCATGGATGTGCCTATGATATTTTATGCAACGGATCGATAAGATTGCAAAATACACAGACAATGAAGCAGTTAAAGAAAACATATAATCACAACAAGTTTAATAAGGAGTTCACCCAATACTCTTGGGCTACGTCTCCTGGTCCAACCTTCAGTGGTGGCCTCTCTATTATGTTTTCAAAGTAGAGTTTTTACAACAGTGAGCTCAATTTGAGTCTCACTCAACAAATACAAATCAACAATACTATACTTGGATACCCCAAGTCTCTCAAGTACACAGACTATCTTTACTGAATCTGGACCTCTATTTGTCACAGTAGTATGAGCCGAATCTAAAACTCATACATGACAGGCATTAAAGAGGAGTGTGCTTGAACCTCTCAAGCCTTTTTGGAGTGCACAGACTCTCTGACACTCTCTGTCTCTGTCTTAACTTTGGCTCGATGCTGCCTTTTCCTTTGTAGGTTAGCTCAGCTTCTTCTCTCGGCGTTTGTCTTACTGCCTACTGCTCTCTCCTCTTAGCTTACTGCTTGTTGCTTTCGTTGTTAGTTGGTGGCTTTAAATCCAATCTACTTCGTGAATGTTCATTTTCTCTTCCCTAATTTCTAGTTCCCCTACCTCTGTCCATTTGAATTCCCTCTGTCCTACATAATCAGTCACTGTATAATGCCTCATAGGCAGGTGGCCACCTATTTCATAACAAATGATTGTCAGTTCTCTTGGACATATTTGAAACGACCGTTTTTTTTCTGTTAACTCCAAGAATGGCCGCGAAACACGACCTTCTGCCAATGCATCGTCGATATCGGACTTCAAATCCTATACAACTCTGCATGTTAACCTCGTCAAATCTGGTCATCCATCGGAACGCATCTCTGTCATTGATCTAGGGGCCCCAGATCCTACAGTCATCGTCCATATTGGGCGGCTAAGTAGCATGATGTTTACCTGTTCGATGTGAACGATTTCTCTCTCTTCCGCCGGATGTGTGGTAACCATTATATGGTATGAGGCAGGACTCGGTTGAAACCGCTTACCACTCGAAGCCCTTCCGATATCCTGCCGGTTTTTACGGAATCCAGCTTCTGATAGAATCAGAATGATATGTGTTGCATTTTACTGTATTTTGGGTCCGGGTGCTTGTAGCCTTTCCTTCTCTGAGGGGTTTTCCCTACAATATGCGATTAGCGACTTGTCGCTAATCGCATATCAGAAACGACCCTCATTTCTCGAAATGGCCTCTGGATTTTCTAATTTGCGATAACGTGTGTTACCATGGGCCGATAGTCTGCGCGCTTGACCGAAAGTCCTCATTGCTCCACGTTGATCACAAATTGCAACTGTTATGAGGATACCTTCGATAAGCTTGATCTTCACAAGATTTGTAACCTTTGGAATAATTTTTAAAGAGTCATGAAAACTTAGAGTGTGTTCTAGGATCCCATTTGGATCACACTTTCCCACTGAAAAAGCTTTTGGACCACCAAAATTTGGTTTGTGAGCATCAATCAAGTGAGGATATAGATTCCTCGCTTGCCCAATTTCTATCCATCTTGCACTGCTTGGTTTTTGAACCCTTGAGTCCAATCGTGAGGTACTCAACATCCCCTCTACGTGTAATTCTCACCTTCTTGTCCAAAACTGTATCTTCCTGCAATTCATTGAGATATTCAGGCAATAGATCATCAATACAAGGCAATTGACTCTGCTCTTCGGGATCTTCAATCAATGAAGGTTCAAATAGTCTCAAGGTTTCTATATTAACTACTGAATAGATGTGTATGTAAGCTGGCAAATCAAGGCGAAAATCATTCTCACTGATTTTCTCAAGTATCTTGAAAGGTCCATATCTTATTGGGTTCAACTTCTTACCTTCACGTTGCATTTTGTCTTTGCTAATATACAACGAGACTAGATCTCCAACTTGGAAACTATGCTCAATCTGATGCTTATCATGCCTTTCCTTGTACTTGGCTTCACTCTTTTCCAGCTATTCCTATGCTGCCTGGTGAATCTCTTGGATTTGTTCAATGAAATTGGTTGCCTTGTCCACATTGTTGTGTTCATCAACCACTATGTCTTTACCAAAGGCAAAATCCAAGGGAGACCTTGGTGTGAAACCAAAACAGGTCTCAAAAGGAGATCTCTATGTAGAATGATATTTAGCCCTGTTGTGAGCATGTTGCACATAACACAAATGTTTATCCCAAAGCTTGGGATGCTTGCTGCAATAGCCTCTGAGCAACTGGATCACTGTTCGATTGACCACCTCTGTTTGGCCATCTATTTGTGGATGAAAGGTTGTGCTCTTCTTCAGTCTGGTGTCCATCAATTCCCACAGACTTGACCAAAACATCCCAACAAATCGGGAATCTCGATTACATACAATGGAAGTGGGTAATCCAAAATGAACCCATACATGCTAAAAGAACAACTTTAATGTTTGTTCAACTATAATCTGTTTGTTACAAGGTATTAAAATACACATTTTGTTGAACCTATCCATAATAACATATAAATAGTCATGACCTCTTCTGGATTTAGGCAATCCACCAACAAAGTCCATGGAAACACTTTCCCAAGGATGAGAAGGAACTGGTAGTGAAGTGTACAAGCCTAGTTTTCTATTGTTGGGCTTGCTTTTAACACACATGGTACACCCTCTTACATATCTAGAAACTGTTTCATTCATTTTTGGCCAATAACAAAATATTTGCACCTGTGCAATTGTTTTACTTACACCAAAATGACCTAATATCACGGAAGTATGTGCCTCCCTAATTATGTTAATTCTCTCTGTTTGAGGATTGCATAACTTTCCAAAATGATACAAGAGTTGGTCCTTAACATGATAATCCACTTCTTCTACTTGTTTGCCATGACTTAAAGTTGCATATACATCTTTAAAATCTATATCTTGTGCATACTATTCAATGTAGCTTTCATGCAATACTGAGTTATGCTTAAGTATAGTAGATGCATTTATGATTGGCATGGACAACATATCTACAACTTTATTGTGTATGCCCTTTTTATATATGATGACAAGATGAAACTGTTGTAGCAAACCCATCCACCTATAGTGTCTTGATTGTTGCAACTTAGTTTGTGAGTGTAAATATTGAAGTGGTTGATGATGAGTATGTATAACTGTCTCTTTGCCCATTAGATACTGTTTCCACTTTTTCACACTCTGTACTAATGCCTACAATTCTTTATCATATGTGGGATAATTAACTACTGTAGAATTAAATGTCTCAGAATGATAACATATGGGTTTACTATGCTGCATCAACACTCCTCCCATGGCATAGTCACTCGCATTCATTTCAATCTCAAAGGTTCTTTGAAGATCCAACAGTGCTAGCACTCGTGTTGTACTAATCTTTTCTTTTAAGGTGTCGAAAGCTTTTTGTTATTTCCCTTCCCACTGAAACACTTTATTCAATCCTATTAAAGCATGTAAGGGAGCTGCAATCAAGGAAAAGTTACCAATAAACTTTCTCCAATACTGTGTTGCTCCTCGGAAACTTCCAACTTCTGTAGAAGATTTAAGTTTAGGGCAGTTTACAATGAGTGGAATCTTAGAGGGATCTATCTTGAATTCACCACCCTCTACAATATGACTCAACTAATTCAAATATGTTTTGCCAAATTCACATTTTGATATCTTAACATAAATATTTTCTCTTTTCAAAACATCTAGAGTCTACTTTACATGCTTCAAATGTTCTTCCCATGTTTTACTAAATACAAGTATGTCATCTAAATATTCAATGACAAAATCATCAATAAAAGACCTTAGTACATCATTCATTATTCTCATGAAAGTAGCAAGAACATTAGTTAAGCCAAAATGCGTAACTAACCACTCATACAATCCATGCTTCGTTTTGAAAGCAGTCTTCCGTGCATCATGTTCTGCAACTCTGACTTGATGGTAGCCACTATGGAAGTCCAACTTGGAAAGGTAAACAACTTCTTTCAACTGATCTAATAAATCATCTATGCGAGGAAGGGGATAACGATTTTTGTTTGTTATCTTATTGAGTGCTCTGTAATGAATGCACATTCTCCACGAGCCATCTTTCTTTCTCACTAAGACAATTGGAGACCCACATGGTGATGTGCTAGGTCTTATGAACCCTTTCTCGAGGAGCTCCTGCGCCTCCCTCTTGATTTTTGCATTCTCTAATGTAGACAACCTATACATTCCGATGTTAGGCAATGGAGCATCTTGTTGCAAATTAATATCATGTACTATTTCCTTTTTGGGTGGCAGGCCTTTAGTTTCTTGAAATAGTATATCATGTTCTGAAACAACTTTTTCTAAATCGGCTTGCTGTTTAGCATTACAGCCTTCAAATACATTAGTTTTATCAGTTTTCTTTTCCTTTACAACCATCAGTAAAATTTTTTTGCATGAATTTACAATTCTTTTCATGTTCCCCAAGTTTATGAGAGTATAATTATTCTTAAGTTTATGAGATCTTACAATATATTCGATTCCATCCTTAGCGAGTTGATACTTATTTTAAGCTCTATAGAAAATGGCTTTTCTATCGTATAAGTAAGGACTCCCTAAAACAATTCCACAGATATCCAATGGAACAATATCTAGCTCAACCTCATCTGCAAATGGTGACCCAAAAGAAAACCTAAGTTTACATTGTCTAGTCACTTGTAGCTTTGCTTTATCACATACCCAACCCAATAGATATGGCTTCTTGTGAGGTGTGGTTAGTAATCCCAACTTCTTTCCAATTTCTTCAGAAATTAAGTTTACTTGTCAGCCACTATCAAACAAAGTATCAATCTTTTGATGCTTGGAAATAACTCTAATATGAAAAAGCTCATGTCTCTTCCTTTCATTTTCTTCATTATAAGTAGATTGTGCAGAATTACTAGTAGATGCTTCAAATTTTTTACCTTTTATACCTGTGGTTGTGATCATTGTTTCATCCCGTGATTCTGACCCCAAATCCTTTTGAATAGCTGCAACAGTCTTCTTCTTTTTTCCATCATACTTCTGGGCCTTAGCTCCGGATGAAGAATCTAGTAGTGTTCATCATCATACCCATCCTTTTTGCAATGAGTGCATTAAGGTTTGGTCCTTTGTACAATATTTGTCTTCCTCTCTTTCCATTTCTGCTTTCTCTTTTCCTTGTTCTTGCTTGCAGTGGGTTTTGATGATCCCCCAACTTAGGGGTTCACATTCTTGCCTCTAGCCTTTAGATGTGTAGACTGAACAGATACCTCATCTATGCTAGTAGGATTAAACATGAGAATGGTGTGCTTTAAATAGTTATGTGGACTGCCTATATACTTCAACAGAGTTTGAGGTGAGTCTAAAGATATTCCTAGAATCAAAGCTCTTTCTCTAAATTCGTAGGTGTAGTTTTGTACACTTTTCCCTTTTAATTGGCGAAGAGTTTGTCAACTCATCATAGCTTGTTGCATATAAGCTAGCGGATAGAATTGTTTTTTAATTGCAGAAACAAATTCACTCTAGACAGAAAGAATTTTACCATGCTTCTTCATGTTAGCTTGTGTTCTGCCTTCCCACCACAAGGGCATTTCCTCCAAGCCGTAGGCTGTCGAGTTGAAGCTTAGTTCTGTCTAGATCAATGCTCTACACCCTCCAATATACATCAATCTCTCTAATCCAATTATCGAGCTTCTCTGCATTCAACTCTCCATAATATATTGGCAAAAGAGATTTAACATCTAATTTAATTACAGATGCTTTCTTCTTTTTATTTTCAACACTTTCACTAGGTTTGGGAAGCTTTTCTTCTTTCCCTTTGCTTTTATTTTTCTCTTTCCCTTTGCTTTTAGAATGGTAATTTAGGAGAGATTCTTCTACTCATTTGTCATGCTGGGAAGTTGAAGAATCTTCACTTCGACCTTTAACAACCAAATCATTATTAATTAAATATAACAATCAAATCAATTCACTATTTTCAAGACACAACTAACATATCAATTTAATTAATTAAATATAACAACCAAATCACTATTTTCAAGACATAGCTGGCATATTAATTCAAGATTTCCAACTCAAAGTCAATTACATAAATCACTTCACTATTTTCTTGACACAACTAGCATATCAATTCAATTAATTAAATATAACAACCAAATCACTATATTCCTGACACAACTCCCATATTAATTCAAGGAAGTGTGAGGTGTAGGAATTGACAGAATGGATAAAAGTGGTTTAGGCAAAAAAAAAAAAAAAATCTTATTGTTTGAATCATGTTTTTGGTTTTTTAGAGGGGTAGGACTCCTATGAGGAACCTAGAAAATATCAACATCCATCACATCATGATGCATCATAGTTGGGTCATCCTATGTCAACAACATGTGGGGAGGTTAATAATGGACACCTCCTTAGAAGAACCTAGAAAATATCAACATCCATCACATCATGATGCATCATAGTTGGGCCATCTTATGTCAACACCTTGGTGGGGAGGTTAATAATGACACTCCCATCCACCAGAAATAAGCACTCAAAATCTTAAAATTTGATCACTGGGTATACAAAAATCCCTATCTGATATTATGAAAATCTTGAAATTTGATAATTAGATTTACAAAAATCCCTATCTGATTTTATGAAAATTTTACACGAAATCCCTATCTAATTTTATGAAAATTTTACAGGAATTTCCATGATTTTCCAGACTAGAGAAACATCATAATGGAATTCTCATCTTAACCAGAAACAACTAGCTAAAAAGTTTCAAGGTTTAACTACAAGTAGATGCGTTTTTACTATTAAAAGTTTATCGTTTCAATTTTCCATGGAGTCAATTTTCTAGACACTCTAGTGGTCAGATTTCATTATTAAAATGCATCTAAGCTCCATGGTTAAAAGCGTATCTGCCTGGTACAGTATTAGATAGAAGGTCAATGAATTACAGAAATAAAGACACTAGTTGAAAAAAAGAGCTGTAAACACAATCAAACGCATTCTTAATTAAAGAGAACCCGTCGAACCACTTTAAAGCTCTTGTAGTTCGTTTTGCTCTGAGAAGTCCCGCGTCGCTGTGTATTGTCACTCCAGCCATTAATCACAATTTTACCAAAAGCGTCATACCAGAAACAAATGCATAAATATATTCTAAATATGCAGCCAGGAACTGCAATTTGAATCGAGTAATGCATAATAGAAACACTGTGCAATGCTGTAATGTGCTGTATATTTAGGCGCTGCATATAGGTTCATAATACATTAATAAAATGTAATAGAGATTTGGATGTATTGAACCTACTCTGTTTAGTTAATTACTGTTGGGAAAGCATACTTGAGAAAAAACAGGGAGCGGTGAATTGATCCCTTCCAGATTTTAAATTTCAAAAATATTCTCAAAATCTGCTATCTAAATTTTAACATAAAAAAAAAACCAAAACGTTTAAAATCAAAATCGATGGTACCCACTTTCTTCATATGGTTCTTTTAGGGCGTCCACGTCTAGAAATTTTGTCCGACCTCCTGGCTTGCTGATCTGGTTCCTGATCTGGTTCCTGAACTGTCTCTGGCTCATTTTCTACTGTCATTGCCTCTCCTTTAGATTCTTGCACATCATCTTTTGGATCGTGAATCTCCTCCTCCAGAAGGGTTCTCTTCAGTTGAGAAGAGCTCAGCACAAGATTTGATTTGGACTCGTTGGGAGCAGAAGGTGATTCCTTGTTGTCCACAGCTTGGATTTTTTCATTTGTAAAGCAACCCTGTGATACATCACACAGGTTGTTGGGTTTCTCAACTTCCTCCTGACTTTGAATCCTAATCACCGGCTTGATGTTTAGGTTTTTCTCCTGCATAATGTAGTTCAACATTCCTTAAATCTGAGTACAGTACAAAAAACGGAGAAACCCTTCTGTGCCATCTATTCATTGAGATAGATTTGAAATAAAACATAAAATGAAATCGTTCAGATAGATTTGAAATAAAACATAAAATGAAAACAGAGAAAGAGAGATTTAGAAATCTAACCGGGGTACTAAGGTCCACTTTCCATCTACCCATTCTTCAGCAGGACGTAAGTTGCATGCAGGATATGCTGATAGAATTTTTGTGTGAGGGAAGGAAACCAACCAAAGTTTTTCATCTTCATGTGAAATTTCTGTCACTATATAACCAGGCCACCAGCAATCTGTCTCCCAGGCCTCCACTGCTACTCCATCTTTTAAGAATTCATGAGGTAACAGCGTAGGGGATGGAGCGGGTCTCACATCATCCACATATATCTCCAAAAATGAATTTCCAGCGTTTTTTATAAACCTCTTCACCTTTGTCACTGACTTGATATTGTCATTATCAGTTAGAGATTTCTTCAGATTTATCTTGCAAATTCCTGTTGTAATGTCTAGAAGAACCCCCTGCACCCAAGGCCCTCTATATTTCTTGTTAGAGGAAGCCCCCAATTGCAGCCCTGACAAAAACACCTCTACTTGCATTCCCTTCCGCAATGCCATTGTGTTGGCAAATAACTTCCTCAAATACTGATAATCGTTAAGAAAATCAACTAAATTGGCCACCCCGCGCTTCCTCTCTTTCTCCAAAATAGAGTAAATTTTCTCTTTCTCCAAAAGTTGAACCTACTCTGAGCCCCAAGGAGATGGAATTTACATGGATGTATGGGGCATACAAATACAATATATAGAGCGAGCCCAAAGATACGAAGAGCCACTGTTAGAAAATGATAAATGAAGAGACTTAAATATGCGTCCTCATTATATTATTATCACTATCTCCGTCCTCTCGCTTCACTTTTTACATTTGATTCCATTATAGAGTATTTAAGAAACTATTTAAATTAAAAAAATAGTTATATTCGCTTCACTTTTTACATTTGATTCATGATATTGTATTTAAGAAAGTATTTAAGTTTAAAAAATAGTTATACTTGGATTTCTTTCTGTAATGTTATTTTATTCGTATAACTTCCCTAAAACGCTAATTATCGTAAATAATATCAAGTAAATTGTTGGCACTACACATTTTTTCTTTTTCCAAAATAGAGTAAATGTTTTCTTTTCCCAAAAGTTGAACTTACTCGAGCTTTAAAGAGATGGAAAATGATAACGATGATTAACGTTAATACCGATGAGTCCATGGAACTTGGAACTTTCATAAAAGAAAAGGAATTTAATTGATACGAGACCTCTATAAAAGAAAAAGAATCTAATTGTGAGAGAGCGCCACTCAAAAGATAGGAATCAATTAGAAATAGGGTTTGCAATGAATTGTGTGAATTCAAAAAAAAAAGACATTGAAATGAATCTTCTTTAAAAACTATAGGCCTCATTCACCCATTGAATTTTTTTTTGTTAATCGAAGATTTTTCATTGATTAAAAAGTATGTATAAGGATGTCAAAATCTATGTGGTCTTGCCCATATTGATGCATGAGCATCTGGTCGATACGTCGAAGACCGAGACAGGGTGGACAAAGTTTCTCAAGAAGATTCGAAAAGATGAATAGTTCGACAAAGGACAGCAAGTCTCTCATGTTCTTGCATTTTATTTTTATTTTCTACCCAAGTCAACTACAACATTTAGTTTGTGTTGGTTAATTTTAGTTAATTTTACTTTATTGTAACAATAGGAGTTAATTGTAGTTGTTAGAATTAGATTAATACCAATAATGTAAACAACAATCCTTTGTGGGACCAAAGAGACAAATTAGACAAACGAAGACACTCAGAGTAAGTTTTAGTAACTGCCAAACAAAACTGAAATAACATAACTGTCTCACAAACTGTAAAAGATAACTCTCTACAATTATAAACTACCTGGACCTATTGTATAAAAAGACAGACCAAAGACCCAAAAAGGGTTTGGCAGCTAAGTAATAGAAAGAGAGAAATAAAGTAAGAGAAGTCAAATATTTTCCTTCATCAAAATATTCTGTGCACAAATAGATGTAAAATCGAAATACATGAGTCCTGTGCGTTAAGAATTCTATCCATATATATTGCTGTACAAATAATTCGTGCACTCAAACATAGTGACCGAGAGTCACAAAATAAATTCAAGCATATATAAATTATTGCATGGAAGATATCGTTACAGGTAAACACACGACGACATTCCAAATAAACCCAGTGCAAGATAGATCAAGACGAGCGAACACCAGGCGTGAGAAAGGAAAATAAAGTCGAGAAGTATAACGACCATGGACGAAACCGGGTAAGAAACAATCTCACAGATTAACTACAAAATTTTGCAAAATTTCAATATATATATATATATATATATATATATATAATATATATATATATTACATTACACGCCTGTACAATCAAATATTACACAAATGAATCTCGTGATGAGGGTTCGATGAACCGCATCACCCACTAACAGAAGGGACAGAGAACCTATGAGTCACGACCATGGTTGGGAGCAACCCAAACCCTCAACCACTACAACAACCAAAAATATACAGACGCGAAACTACAGTAAATAGAATAAGGCCACGAGGGCATCTAAGTCTACAGTCTAGCAAGAAGATACACGCAAACTAAAGAACACGAAATCAACTAACAAAGAGAGCAGAACTACCTGGAAGGACAAAGCCGTAACCTGTGTGAAGAGCCACGGAGCCGTCACCTGTAACAATGATAAAGAAATAAGTTAGGGTTTGATTGTATAGCAGAACCCTGAACGAGACAATGAACCATAAGCTGAAAAAAAGAACGAATTAGCTGGAAGGAAGAGGAGTATGGCAAAAGGGAGAATACCATACTTGTAGGTGAACGATTCCTCTGTTCATCGAGACAAAACCCTCACCACGGAGGGGCCGAGTTTGTTAGTTACAGCTCGAGAAGCGAATAAGCAAAAATAACAGGGAACCAGATTAGTTACCTGAGCATTGAGTCGAGCGCCGGAGAAGACCAAGTTGCAGACTAACGAGCTGCACATTGCCACTGAGCACAGTAGAAACCCTCAACACTAAGAATTTACCATAAATTGCAGCGCCTTTGGCCAAGTCAAGCAACAATACAGAAAGATAACCAGTCGACAGAACATAGCCACGGAAAAGCCAACAGAAAACCAAGTAAAGAGCCATACTTACCAGTGAAACGCATGAACCACATACGGAGGCAAACATACAGTGTGAAACCACGACATTTAGCAAGAAACCCCCAGAGATTCAGCATAGTATCATCATATACAGGAAGTTAACACAGAGGCGGAGCCGAGCTGCGAAGAGAAACCACGGAGCAGCGAAAGTGACGGAGAACAATGCAAATGAGCGCGAGTTGACAAGGGAAAAGGGTAATAGGAGATTAGGGTTTTCCGCAAACTCGAGGCGGACAGGTGTCACAACAAGGACAAGCAAGTACTGGGAGGTAGATTAACAATCACCTTCGCATTCATTACCAAATCGAACCAAAAAAATATCAGCAATCAAACCATAATCCATAACAAATATCCGTGAAGTACCGTGAGGGGTGAGCTGGCGTGGGGCCGTGTGGACGGGCCACATCAATTGGTATCAGAGCAGTTTTTATTTTATTTTATTTACATTCATTATTTAGAGGAAGATGGAAGAAGTAAAAGCGCCAAGACGAGGGCGTGGAAGAGGTGCACGAAAGGGAGCATATGAAGGATTAAGAGAACAGAATAGAGTTCTTACAGCTCGCTTGGAAGCAGTGGAAGCGGGTAGACGAAGAGACCCAAAATTGGGAGATGAAAGTGAGGAAGAAGCAGTAGCTACTGCAGAAGCTTCTGATGAAGAAGCTCCAGAATTAAGACTGTTGCGTTCAATCTTATTGGCCAGCATCAAGCCAAAGACAAAAATTTCAAATTATGATGGTAGTCTGTTTGCTGATATCCTACTAGATTGGATAAGCAAACTGGATAAATATTTTGAGAATGAAGAAGTTAAGGAGGATAAGAAAGTTAAGTTCGCTACTACTAAGTTAAAAGGACATGCCCTCTTGTGGTGGGATAATGTCCAGGCAGACAGAAAAAGACTAAATAAATTACCCATACGAAATTGGGCGAGGATGGTAGCGAAACTGAAGGGCAGATTTCTGCCGAAGGATTACCAGGTTGAACTATGTCGGCGAGTGCAGAATTTGAGACAGAAGGGTATGACTGTCAAAGAGTACACGGAAGAGTTCTACCGGGTAAATCTACGTGCTAGTTACACGGATGAGACTCCAGAAAATACAGCACGGTATGTCAACGGTTTGAGGATGGAGATCTTGGATGAAATTAGCATTCTTTCTCCCAGAAGTATTGAAGAAGCCTTTCAGAGTGCTGTGAAGGCTGAGGAGAAAATTAATAGAAAGCAGAATAACAGGAGAGGAAGAGGAAATGGTAGAGGACGAGGACAGTCCTACGGAAGAGGAAAGAGTGCTGCAAACAGTGAAGAAGGCAGCAGCTCAAAAACTTCAGGGGAAGCAGACAAAGGAGACAACACTAGAGGAGGTCGGTCATATCAGCGAGGACGAGGGAATGGCCGCGGAAGAGGAACTGGTTTCCAGTGCTACAGGTGTCAAAAATGGGGACATCGATCTTTTGAATGCCCAGAAGTTGAGCAGACAGGTC
This sequence comes from Pinus taeda, assembly GCA_000404065.3. Lineage (NCBI taxonomy): Eukaryota > Viridiplantae > Streptophyta > Pinopsida > Pinales > Pinaceae > Pinus > Pinus taeda. Next base: position 40,216 of record APFE031137026.1, on the reverse strand, counting down.
AGAGAGGAACGTATATGGTTCAGCCTGAAGAAGCTGAAGCGCAACCACGGGAAGTGGAAGATGTGGCAGAAACGGGAGAAGCACTGCTTTTGAATAAAGTTCTGTTAAAGCCAACCAAGGAAGTGTCTGAACCAACACAGCGGAAGTCACTGTTTCGGACAGTCTGTAAATCACATGGGAAATGCTGCAAGGTGACAATAGACAGCGGGAGTACGGATAACTTGGTTGCCACTGAGATGGTAGAAAAATTGTGGTTGAAGCGGCTGAAGCACCCCACACCTTACAAGGTGTCATGGCTACAGAAAGGCCACCAGTTGTTGGTTGACGAACAATGCGAGGTGGAGTTTCGCATTGGCAAGTACCACGATATAGTGGTCTGCGATATTATGCCCATGGACGTGTGCCACATACTGCTCGGAAGACCATGGCAGTATGACAGGAGGGTGACACACGATGGGAAAACGAATTGTTACAAGTTTACGAAGGATGGGGTCAAACACAAACTCGTGCCCATCAAAGAGGAAGATTCAGCAGAATCAAGCGGAACGAAGGCATTATTATTGGGAGGAAAATAGTTCATAAAACTGATTGATGAAACTGAAATAAATTTTGCAGTTGTGAGGAGGATGAAGCCAGTATTACTGAGTCTAGAGAAAACAGAATTGCCTAGGGAAATACTGTTAGGCCCCTATACTACTAGAGTAACCCCTTATTGTTATTAGTACAACCCACTTATTATATTGATGTACCCATGTAGCACCCATATTGTTACTATTGTGCCCCTAGAACCCACTATTTATTATTATTGTGCCCTTACATTATTATTGTT
>APFE031137026.1:21734-34778 GCA_000404065.3 Pinus taeda | reverse complement strand
CCCTTTGAATTCCTTCAAAATAAAATTTCAAACCAAGCTTAAGCAAACATTTAAAAAATATACACACCTTTTTTCACTTTGTAGGAGCTCGATATTGCCTGTGATGTATCTCTCTAATTTTGCATCATCCAATTCTAAAATTGTGACCTGCAGTAGCCCTTTATGTCCTCTTTCCAATGCCACCAATCTGACCCCAATTGGATTCTCAAATGAAGAGTTAGGTCAAATCTCCCACAGTGACCTGATTATAGACTAATTCAGTAGAGTGAACTTTTACGACGTTCCACGAGTCACTGTTTCAACTTCTGGCTCTAAAAAATATACAGAAAAAACTACAGTCCGTCCTCTTTCTACACCTTTTTACGAAATTTCAATCCAATGCTTAGAGAAAAAGTTATGATGATTTTGCCCAGGTCACCTGTTTGTAATGTAATCCAGGAGTCTACAAAAAGACCAACTTCCTCAGATCATATCTCCGCAATTATAGCGCAAAATTCTCTGAAATTCAGACCCGAGATTTAGCGCGATGTCTTCTCAAATAGTTTTTTTTTCAACTTTTGAAATGTCACAAAAAAAAAAGCTATAGCGAAAATGCCACGATGACCTATTTGGAGCAACGAAACCCTAGAATCCAAAGCTCCGATACCAAATGTTATGAAACCAGCTCAAGAAAAGATAGAAAAGATAGATCAATGCCTTAGAATTCAACCTCTTCGAGGGGGAACCTCCTTTACATTACATAGATGAACAATTCTTGGATGATACAAATGAAAAGACCTCCTTTCTATATATAGTAGTCTAAGGGGTCATAACATAATCAAAGCCTACATAACAATAATAAAGTAAGGGCACAATAATAACAATAGTGGGCTTCTATGGGTCACAATATAAAAATATGGGCGCAATAGGGGCACAACAATATTAATAAGGGATACAACTACAATAGTAATGGGGTAGTCACTAGTATTATGGGGACCTAACAATTCATCACCCGGCCGATATTTTCCAAGTATACTAAAGTCGACGAAGTTTATAGGAAGTTGATGAAGATGAATATCCCAAGTGAACAAAGTTGGGATAAACTATGAATGTTATCGGATTAAAAGGTAATTTCAGTGGCACAGTGCATCTTTACAGCACATGCATAATTTTAGTGCCAAACAGCTAGCTATTCCATCATTTCGGTGCCACCACTTTAGACAGTTCAATTTCCCTAATATTATTGTAATAAGTTAGCTTGATTTAGTCCTACTATGTTGTAGATACATCCTCATCATCCTCACAGGATATTTTTTTAATTAGTTATAAATACTTCAATTGTTGAAGTAACAGAGGTTGGTTTTTGTACGAAGAAACACTAATGTATATTTTTCTGAAGCATCAACACATTTTCCAAGTAATACTTAAGCTCTTTCACAAGATTCACGTGTCAAGTTGTTGATGAAGTACATCTAATTTTTTTATGTGTTTATACCTCTGTGTTTATAGTACATATTTGTTTTCCAAATTTGAATTATTCAATAGATAAATAAAGGGGAGAATTTGTTTAAATCTACACTCTGGACTCGGCTATGAATAATTTCTATGTTTTCTTCTGATATTTCAATATAGAATTCAAGTAACAATGCTCTATATTTTAAAGTGAAACTTAACCTGTTCTTCTTCTCGATTTCAAAAACTTTAAAGAAACCATTCAGTTTGGCTACCTTCCCTTGTGACATCTATCTGTAGATACTAAAGTTAACCTATATTTTATGTAGCCGACTCCATATCCCAATGGAAATCTAGTAATAAACCAACCATTCAAACACAAATCAAACATTAAACTTCATAACTATCCTAATATTCAATCAAACAAAGTTAAATATGAGAGAGAAAGAGCCCTCTCTGAAGCTGGCAGGGCTAGATCCCAGCTTCGAAAGGTGGTTTGTGGTTACCTTGGTTATTTTCTTCTTGAACCTCTGAAAATTACTAAGTGCTAACATTCAAGCACCATACTGGGGACTTAAAAAATAATCCTTCATTTCATCTTCATAAGATTATTTCCCTAGTTTCTGTATCCTTATTTCAACAAATTTAATGGTTAAGACATTGGAAATAAAGGATTAGAGGTTGTTTTTTATTTCTAAAGATATGGCTCCTAAAATAATTTATACTCGAGGCAATCCTGATCTAGACCCACCTAAAATTTTAGACAATCGTGAAACGATACTCAGAAGGATAAGTTTAGTTGAAAGCCAGGGAAGCAATAGGCCCCTTTTAAGGGAAAATTCTCTTCCTAAAAACCTTGACACCATTCAAGATATTCAAGTTGACCTACCTTTTGAACACATTCCTTTTAGGACTAAGTCTGAAACCTTTGTTAATCAAAAATTGGTTTATGAAGCCATTCTTCAACCCTATAAACCAATAAGACCATCTGTTCAACCTAATTCGGATCAACAAGCCCTTCAAGAGTTCGACAAACTGCAAGATCTTGTTTCAGACCTTGATCAAGTTGTACATCAAGCTTACATACAACAGTATGTTTAGTTTTTTTCTCTTACCATTACAACATCCACTTCATCTTCTCAATTAGTTCATCCAACATCTGTTGGTCCTACCTCTTACGTAATTTCTACTACTCATCCAGTAGTATCACAAGTAGTAAGTCAAATAATTCCCATAAATCCTATATCTGCTCCTCCCTTAACACCAAATATCATGGCTTCTCACTATGCACCCCTAGTTTTACCTGCTCAATTACATGATATGCCCCAGGACTATCAAACAAGGATTCCCCAATTTGATGGTAATATTGTTGTCACTGCACAACAACAGATAGATAGGATGAATGAATTTTTCGATCTTTATGAAGTAGATGAGAATGATGTAAAACTAAGGCTGTTTGCTCAGAGCTTAGGTGGAGAAGTCAGAAAGTGGTTCAAAAACTTAGCAGCGGGTAGTATAACTGACCTTGTTGCTTTTCACCCATATTTCCTAACTAGGTGGGAAATTAAAACAAGTCCTCTGCAGATCCTTAATGATTACAAAAACCTTAAGAGAGGACCCAATGAAACTGTAGAAGAGTACTATGACATATTCAATAAGGTTTATAATGCAATACCTACTTCCATTAAACCACCCCCAACCTTGGCCCCAATTCATTTACCATACGGATTCGATGTTGATATGGCCTATCAACTGAGAGAAAGAGATCCCACAACCTCAGAGGAGGTGCAAGCTAACAATTAAAGTAGAGGCCAATTTATTAGCCAAGAAAGCTAAGTTAAAGGTTGAGAAAGAGTAACAATAAAAGAGGAACCTTCATCATCTGTTTCTTCTGATTATAAATTAGATATTCTACTGAGAACAATAGAGAAAATGATGGACATAATAAATATAGCTAATAGGACTCCTCAGAGAGAAAATAAAACTGGGAAAATAAGAAATCCAAACTATAGAAGAAATCAACCGCTAAATAAAAAAAGGGACCCAAAAGGTCTAGACCGGCAGGTAATTCTTCCTTTTCAAGAGTGACGAGGTTGAAGTAGCTGATGATACACAGAATCCTCAAGTAAATTTATCGAGAGTAAATGACAATGAATATATTTTTCTTACTAAGGAAGAACAAGACCTTTTTCTGTTATCCCAAAATTAAATATTACCTGAAGAATCTGAGGATTACAAGAAATGTTTTGAGAATCCTATAATGGAAGTCCATAAATAGTACAAACTTTGGAGTAGCAAAATACTGGATACTCCACCAAAGAAACCAACTAAAACACCTGCCCAAAAGAATGTTGAGATTCTTACTAGAAATAATAGTGATTTTATAATCCATAAAAAAACTGATACTGCATCCAAATCAATCCGAACTAATGATACTTCTACTAGCCAACCAAGAGATATACTCCAAAATGATGTGGTTGATAAACAAGAAGATTCCAATTCAAGTAAAGCACATATATCATTTAATATAGAAAATGAATTGGAAAAACTAAAAATCCCCATTCCTTTGATAGAATTGATGAATAAAAATGCTTATAGATCCCAGGTAATGAAAGCATTGAGCATAGGAGAAAATGTGGATACAAGTAATGTATCAAATGATCAACTTGAATTACTATTTGGCCTAGAAGTTGATGGAAAACTTCAAGAGGTACATGTAACTCCCTTTTATGTTATCTCAACTATACATGATAAAATCTTACACAATTATATGCTTGACTTAGGGGCCTCCCACAATCTTATGCTGAAAGTAGTTATGGAGAATTTGGGATTAGGTATTACCAGAAGGTATAAAGATTTGTATTCATTTGATTCTAGTCAAGCTAAGTTCCTTGGACTTATAAGAGATTTATGTGTAAATTTAGTCCAAATCCCTGCCAAAAGTGTACTTATGAACATAGTTGTTGCCGATATCCCACCTAAATATGGCATGCTCCTTTCCCATTAGTGGGGAGACAAAATCCTAGGAACCTTACAGATGGATATGTCCTATGCAATAATCATTGTCTTTGGTCAAGACAAAAGACTCTATAGAGAGAAGCTTATGAAATTCATAGTCAGCACTAAGGATAGTCCTAACAATTATCCTATATATTATGTTCATTCTGATTTGGACTCATTTATCCTCTACAATGATGTAAACACACAAGAACAAATTCAAAATCATAATACTACTCTTTATCTCAATGCTGTTGACCAAAAATTAATCAGTGAGTAGGATAATTTAGATGAAGTGTTATGGAATTTGAGTTTTGATGGATCATTGAGTAAAGAAGGAGTTGGTGCTGGTGTATGGGCTTCTAATTCATATACTCATCACTTAGAAGGTCACTCCTACAAATTGAATTTTAGGTGTTCTAATAATGTTGCAGAGTATGAAGCCTTAATCTTAGGTTTACAGCTCTTGAAGAAAATTGGTGCTAAACGGATTTCCATTCATCGATATTCTGAGTTGGTTATAAAAAAATCAAATGAGAATACTCTGCAAAACATCCTAGGATGAGCGCATATAGAAATTTTGTGTTAGACTTTCTAGATTCTTTTACTAAATAGTTTTCTACAATTTCAAGAGATCAAAACATTTTTCCTAATGGTCTTTCTACTTCGGCAAGTACTTGTAAATTACCATTTCATCCTACCCGTCCATATATTGTCGAAGTGAAAAATAGACCTACTATACTTGATAACATTAGATACTGCCAGGTTTTTGGGGATGATGCTCAGATTGAAAACTTTTTGCAGTCTAAAGGCAAATTTGAATATGCTAATATAGATATAGAATTTGATGTAGAAGATATTGTACATACTAGTGTAAATAAATTAGAATTGAATGAAATAAATGAAAAGAAACAAGAAACTAATATTTTACAACTGAAAGACAATATCCTACCTAGAGGGCTTGTTCCATTAGAAAATTTATTTGATTTCAACGATGTAGCTAAGAAGACCAAAATTGAACCCACTGGAGCTGGTGTTCAGGAACATAATATTGGGACTGAACTTTAACTAGAAATTATCAAACTGTCTAAATATTTAACCCCGGCTGACAACCTAAACTACATTAAATTGTTGAAAGAATTCATTGATGTTTTTGCCTAGAGTTATGAGGACCTAAAATCTTATGGTATCAGTATCATACAACATAAAATTCCCTTGAAAGAAGATCATAAATCCTTTAAACTAAAATTAGGGAGGATTAATCCAATGCTTATGCCTCTGGTTGAAAAAGAGGTAAAAAGAATGGAAGATGAAAAAATCATAGTACCTCTAAGATATTCCAAATGGGTTTCTAATTTGGTTCCCACTCGGAAAAAGACTGGTGAAATCAATTTTTGCATTGGTTTCTAGAATTTAAATAAAGCCTCTCTAAAAGACAATTACCCTTTGCCTAAGATGTACCACATCCTACAGAAGGTGGTTGGATCCAATAGGATTTCCTTGTTGGATGGCTTTTTTGGTTATAACCAGGTCTTAGTACACCCAGAAAATTAAGAGAAAACAACGTTTACCACACCTTGGGGCACTTTCATGTATATGGAAATGCCTTTTGGTCTAATGAATGCTGGAGAAAATTTTCAAAGAGCCATGGATTTTACTTTTGCTGATGAAATGGGTCATTTCATAGTTATATCTCTCGATGACATCAATGTTTTTTCAAAAAAAAATGAGCAACACTTAAATCACCTGAGAATATATTTTGAAAAGTGTCAAAAATTTTCCATTTCCCTGAACCCTAGCAAAACATTATTTGGTTTACAAGAAGGAAAGTTGTTGGGACACATAATTTCGAAAGAAGGAATCAAGATAGATCCCAATAGAATTGAAGCTATACTAAATGTTAATCCCCCCAGGAATATAAAGGAAGTTCAATATTTTATTGGGAAGATAATTTTTTTAAGGATATTCATTCTGAATTTAGCTGAGATTTTAAAGAATATTACCAATATGGTAAAGAAAGATACTGAGGTAAAATGGAACATGGAAGCAAGACAATCATTTAACAGTGTAAAGTAGGCTTTAACTCAGGCACCTGCGTTAATTACTCTAGGTTTTACTAAAGATTTTCTAATTTTTTCATTTTCTTCAGAACACAACATTGTTGTAGTTATCCTACAAAAGAACGATGAGGGCCATGAACAACCCATTGATTTCTTCAAAACATCTTTTATAGATGCGACAATGCAATATGACATTATGGAAAAGCAAGTTTTTTCCCTATTAAAGGCCATAAAAGATTTTAGAGTGTATATCCTTCATTCACACATCATTGCTTTTGTTGCAAGTGCAGTAGTTAAAGATATACTGACTCAAAATGACCCAGATTGGAAAAGGGGTAAGTGGATTGCTGTTATATTAGAATATGAAATAGAAATCCAACCCACTAAACTCATCAAATGTCAAGGGTTAGAAAAATTAATGGCAGAATCTAACTTACATGCTTCAAATATAATTTTTTTGGCAATAGTTAATGAACTAGATGAGGTGGTGACCCAAATCGTACCGGAAGATTTTGCTACCTCTCCCTCATATGTAGACATTATTTATGTTCTACATAATTTATAAGCTCCTCCTGGTTTAACTAAAACAAAGGCTATATTTATTAAACTTAAAGCTATTAAGTTTTGTATTTTGAATGAAAATTTGTACTGGAAAGATGTTGGTATAGTTTTACTAAACTATTCATTGGAAAAAGATGTACATAAATTCATGCAAGAGTTCCATGAAGGAGACTGTGGTGGACACTTGTACTAGAAGACCACTGCAAATATGGTTCCCAGGGCATGTTTTTATCAGCCCACCCTATTTTCTGATATCCAAAAGAAGGTTACTTCATGCCACAAATCCCAAATATTCGAAGGTAAAAATAATTTTTTTCCTTTACCCTTGAGGCCTATATCTACTAAAACCCCTTTCCAACAATGGGGCCTTGACTTTATAGGAGAAATCCACCCTGCCTCATATTCCCAACACAAGTGGATTCTGACAACAACTGATTACTTTACTAAATGGATAGAATCCATACCTACCAGACAAGTTTCTGATGCAGTCATCATAAAGTTCCTAGAGAGCAATATCCTTACTAGATTTGGTTGCCCTAGGAAGATTATTATTGACAATGGTGTAGCTGTCAGGTAAAAAAGGATGGTAGATTTCTGCAAAAAATGTTAGATAAGATTGGGACATTCTACAGCCTATTACCCTCATGGAAGTGGACTGGCATAATCCTCCAATAAAATTTTAGTTAACATTATTAAGAAGTTGTTGAAGGAAAATAAAAAATCATGGCATATAAACCTAGTTAATGTGTTATGGGCAGACAAGCTTACTACCAAAGATTCAATAGGCATCTCTCCATATTAGTTAGTTTATGGGATACATGTTGTCTTTTCAACTTTGTTGAGAATTCCATTTTTAAATATGATGCAAGAATTGGAGGTGGAACCAAATGATTTACAAAGGAGAATAAATCAGACTGTCCATTTTCATCAGACAAGAGAAGTAGTTCATAACAAAAATCATTTGATATGAGATAATATCAATAAAAATATTGAGCGACAGACTAAGGCTGATGACTTTTAGATCGACAATCAATTTCTAAAATGGTATTCCAGAAGGGAAGAAAAAGGAAATGATAGTAAGTTTGAAAACTTATGGATGGGACCTTACATCGTTGATTCCTACGAAGGAAACAGTGCCTTTTTCCTGAAGAACACAGATGGAACGTAAATACCTGGAAGACCTATCAATGGCAGAATTCTCAAGCATTATGTTTTTCAAGACTAACTAAGTGTTTTTATCACACTCATTTTTTATACCATTTACTTTTGTACTATCATGAGTGGGTAGCTTATGTCTCAAAATTGAAGCCCATGGAGAAGACCTTGATCTGTGAGCCATTTTGCCACCATAACTACAGAAAACAAAAAAAATAAGATTCAGAAAATATTGAAAATGAGGATTCAAGGCTACTAGTCTACGATGTTCTTGACACTTCACCGAGAAGTGCCATCCCCAGCTAGAGCCACTGTTAGGGTCCTATTAATTTACAGGATCAATTGATCATTGAGTAATTGCTTTCAGTATTTTAGATTGTAAATAATATAGCTTTCTGCAAATTATTCCCAAAAAAAAGATAGAAAAATGAAAACAAAAAATGAAAAAAGGGTATAAATACAAAAAATAGAAAAAAAGGGGGGCAAAAGAAAACAAATGATAAATGAACGCCATAAAAAAAAAAAAAAAAATTAATAAATATAAAAGTGATGCTAACTTAAGTGCCACTACTAGCCTTCTGGCTTTGTAAAGAATAAATTTGTGAAATTGTGTGCACTTGTTTAAAATGCCACAATACCTTTCTGCTTGAGACATATAGTTTAATCATGCTCAAGATGTGTTCAATTTATGTTAACTACGTTAGAGTGAATAAGTTAGCCAAACAATTTAATATTGTCTAAGATCAAGTAGGTAGAATAGGTGAATAATGTTAATCCAACTGTATAATCTGGATTAATTTAGTTGAGTATATTAGTTTAGTGTTTGAAACAAATATTCTATATCTCTTAGAAAGAAAAACTGATAAGGTTTGCATGCTAAAATTCACCCTCATTTGATGTTGGCTTAGTGGGTCCTGACCCAGTTTTAGAGTTATTGCGCCAAACAAATCCCTACACTACTGGCCCTTTCAGCATCAATCTGTGGAGCGCAGATCGAAGTCTCACCTGAAGTAGTATGGGGGGATGATGGAACCACGTTTCTGCACCTAGAGATCAGCGTGATGTCGTTTTATGCCCTAAATCCACCTTCGCACAGATCAATAAGCCTTTATGGCTTATCGATATAACTCTCTCTAATCAGTCTCTAGACCTCCGTGAAGGTCTACAACTATCTTTTGCGGACCTTGAATAGACTAATCAGCTACCTACCTGCATCAAAGATTACTCTTAATCCAAGAATTACTCAGATCATCCTAAGTGTTTGATAACTTTAACATACAACAAGATAATCTCCACGTAAGCAGTCAACATCAATTGCGTTTATATAAAAATATAAATCATGTTAAGTTGTGCATCAATACATCATTATTTCACAAACCCATCACAAGATAAAGCGCATTCATATAAACAAAAGTAAAGAGATAAACACAGGTATTTATGCAACAATCTTATTTATTAATATTTAGTTCAGCTTACATACTCAAACATCTCTATGCACTCAGCTGCAGGGGTCCACGCACTCAGCTGTGGACTCTACTCTGGGCCTCTGCGCACACAGCCGCAGCGTCTTTCTTCCTACTCTTCTTCACTAACCTTCTAGACTTCTCCCATCGACCAAAACTTTCCTTTTCTCTTTTTTCATGCCTTAGACTCTTTAAGACATACCTATTATATAATCCCATGGTCCGCAGACCATGGGTAGATCCTCAAAAAGCCGACTCAAATTACATAAATAAGGGTAAAACCCTTTATGATTCTTTAACTAACTACGTGCTCCACAACCACAATTTGCGGAGACTTTACATCTTTATACAACAAAACTTGTGCTTTGTCCCCAAAACTTGGGCTTTCACCCCAAAATTGACCCTAGGGAACCCCATCCCAACATTTTCTTTAGAATAGCATTAAGATAGGAAAATAAAGTTTTTTGATGTAGTAAGTTTGAATTGGTTCATTGTCCAAATTTTGGACTTAGGGTTATATTTCATGCCCCCGTAACATATGGTGGGGCCCTCCAGTGTTAACCTCCCCCCATTTCATGATACCCCTTATCTCCCAAAGAATACAAATGATGACCCATGATAGGTTTTGAACCCCCTTGAAACAATAACATTCAACGAAAGCGGGGGTCCAAAAAGTGGTTTACTGCCCTCTTACATGTCAACTTTGTGTGATTTCGAACCCCCCCTTCACTTACCAGATACTACCCCCCCTCTGAAATTTGTATTGCCTCCTGCCACAATCCACCTTCTTGCCAACTGTTGCCTCCAAGTCTCGTTTCTACTACCAATCCTATCACACAATGTGTCCTTACTCCCATCGCTCCCACCAATAGTCCTGATCCACTCGTCCACCAATCCCCAGCTACCACGTCAAAGACCTTTTCAACCTCCACAAATTCTCTATCCATTTTCCTGTGCCATTACAACAATTAATGCTAGGTAAAGATCATTAAATCAATGGTTAAGGCCAGTTCACAACTTATAAATATGAAATTCATCTCTGTGATTACACCTTTCTTTCTTCGCTCATTCATATTGCTCTCACCCCTCTGTGCTCTGATCTTACACCATCATTCTAGTTGCAAGTATTTGGTGAATTCATAGAGGTTTGCCACTTTAAATTCACGCCAATTATTAGACACACAATGATTTCCTATTGTTACAATCTTCAATCTGATAGTCAATCTGATGCTCACTCCCCCTATTGACTTACACCATATTCCATATCCCACTTAAAGATAGATATTACAAAATTTCTGAAACATAGTGCGAATTTTACCTTTTCGAATTACGCTACTAGTTTTGGGATAATTTCCTTGATCAATCCGATGAGATACACCTCTGGAAATCCAAAATCCCTCTGTTTGTTGTCCCTCAATCCTATCATTTTCCAGAATTTTTTCTAAAATACCAAGCCTCTTACCTTGCAAGAAAGAGGGAAATTATCTCCCCAAATGGTGAAATTCTCTTCACCAGCACAATGCATCTCTACTACAAACAGGTGTCTCTATAGCAACCATAGCAATAGGAGCATCATCTTCCATCATGCTTCCCACACCAATTATGTTAACTCAATCTATGGAAAATATATCTATACACGAAGAGGAGCCAAAGAAGCTGAAGATAGAGATAAATATTTTACAGGAGCAGAGTACAAGGTTTGAAAATGTCTACGTGAGAGAAACATAGAAGTCTCACACATTATCCAAAAGATTGCAGAAAATGGAAAAGGATTGTGCCATCGGAAAATACATTGGCATAGGTAAAGGAAAATACCTGAAAAGGATCAATGAAGACATGGAGGACATTTGGGCTTCAATCAAATCATTTTTTAACAATTGGAGCTTATTGAATGGTAAAATTAAGCCATTGACTAGGTCAAAAAGCAGCTAGGAGATAAACCAAATGAAGCCACTGAGCTTATGAAATTTCTAAATTCCAAGAACAACCAAGAATGGGAAGAGTTAGAAATTCAAGACAAGACTGAAATAATTTTGGAAGTCAAGAAAGTGTTGACTAAAAGGAATTTGATGAGACAACTTAAAGAGAAGGGTCGAAATATGAACACAGGTATACAAAGATTCTTCGCCAGGCTGGAGCCTCTAGACATCAAGTTTACAATGGAGATGGAGGAGAATAATTGCATACCATTCTTGGACATACTCCATAAGAAACAAGGATGGTCCATAGGTCATAAAGTTTTTAGAAAGAAAGCTCATACCGATAACTACCTACATGTTTATTCACATCACCACCCAGCTCAAAAGATGGGGGTACTGCAGACCCTCTTCACTAGAGCTTGTAGAGTTTCAGATGAAACCCACACTGAAGAAGAGATTACTTACCTAAAAAGAACATTTTCCAACTTACGATACAACAATAAAAGCATATTCAAAGCAATTCAAAAGGCCAAATCTGATAGCAATATAAACAAATAAAAAAACACCATGACTTCTAATGCCTACCTTTGATACATTCAAGGTGTCACTGACAAGCTAGCCAAAATTCTTAGAAGGAAAGATATCAAAAATTCATTCAAACCCTAGTCAACTATCAAACAAAGAATGAAATCAGTAAAGGACAACCAAGAACAACTACAACATAAAGGTGTTTATATCATTAATTTCTCTTGTGGGGAACAATATATAGGGAAAACGGGCAAGTCTGTGAGGATTAGGCTCAAAGAGCATAGTGCAGATATTCGTAAAGAAAGAACTCGCTCTTCAGCTTTTGCTGCGCATGCAATTAAAACAAACCATCATATATGCCTTGAATATACTAAAGTCATTGCGAATGAAATACACCATTTCAAGTGGAAAGTTCAGGAGGCTATTGAAATCATAAAACACCCTTGTAACCTTAATAAGGATGGAGGCTTGGAAATTAGCAAAAATTGGAACTCTTTGCTCACCCCCCATGAGTAAGTTATCCCTCCCTTCCTTCTACCTCTTCCTACCCTCATCTTTCCTTGTCATAGCATGTCCCTCGCTTAGTCCGAAACTTCCTATAGAACTATAAGAGATAGGGCCTTTGTGTCATATTATATCTAGGCTTATCTTTAAATAAAGATAAAACTTCTCAAAATCCATAATCAATAATCCTTTAACTTAATCTCTTAAGAACTTTGAATCTAGTTCAAAAATAATATAGCTTATAATTAATTAAATTAATTGAATAAGCAATATATAACTAATCTCACATTTTTAATTTTTAATTATTGGTTAAATTTACCATACATAGATAATAATAAAACCTTATTAACATAAAGAACATAATCCTATAACCTATGTACTCCAACAAAGATTAAACTAGGTTGATTGCTTAAAAAAATAAATAAA
>APFE031137022.1:11898-23276 GCA_000404065.3 Pinus taeda | reverse complement strand
TCTACCATATTATTTGAATTTAAATTTTTGTGATTTATATCATAGAATAATAAGAAAATTTTAGATAGAAATTACCAATATTTTAGAATTAAAAGAGAAAGAAATAAAGGAAGATCAATAAATAGATAAATTCAAGTCAAAAATTAAGAAGTCTGAAACAAATTGCTTTCTAGTCAATGCCTGGTTTGAGGAGGAATGCAAAAAGACAAGGAGAATGTGGAAAGAGTCAAACAAGGATAACATAAAGCTCAAAGCTTACAAGCAGTTATTAAGAAAGAAAATGGTTGGTTTCATGGTTTCAAAGAGGGAAGAACTAATCTTCGTTGGGAAAAATAATCCCAAATTATTTTGGAAGGAGCTCCAATTGAAAAAGATACAAATTGGAAATAATATTACAGACTCTAAATGGTTTTACTATGCAAGACAACTCTATGAGCACGTTCCTAGTTGACCCTCTCCCTTGGTCAACAATGATACTCAACTATTCATGGTACAAGAGGTAGAAATGGGTATTAAGAAGTTGGGTGTTGGAAAAGAAAAAGACTTAGATAAACTCCAACCAGAATATCTAAAGTGGGGCTCAAATATTCTTGCACCTCACATTACAAAAATCTTCAACATCATCATACAACAAGGGCTCCCCATATATTGGACAACTAGTCTAGCAATACCTCTTTTCAAGAGAGGGGACATCAATAATCCCTCCAATTATAGGACCATCATGATAAACCCTTTGTTTGCAAAGCTATTTGGAAGCATGCTAGAAAAAAAAATAGCAAGTGGGCAAAAGAAAGAGATAAGCGTCCTAAAGGACAAGTAGGTTTTAGACCTAAACATTCCACAGTTGGTCATTGTATAACTTTAAGGCACATCATTGAAAAATTTTGGGAGAAATGGGAAGAATTATTTTGTTGCTCTTTTGATTTCATAAAAGCGTTTGACTCGGTTCCAAGGGATAAGCTTGGCACAAAATGGAGGAACTTGGGGTTCCTAAACATTTGAGAGCAGTTGTGAATAGGATGTATGAAGAGGTGAAAGTAAAAATTAGAACTTTAGCAGGCATTTCTAAAAGTTTTAGAAGCGATATCAGGGTCAAGCATGGTTGCCCACTATCTCCTACCCTTTTTGGTTTATATATCCACAATCTTGAGGAGTGGTTAAATTTGCAAGGGAGTGATGGTATCTATTTGGGAAAGTTTGTTATAAGGCTTCTTTTGTATGCAGATGAACTTATTCTCATTTCTAAATAGGCTCTTGGTTTGCAAGAGCACTTACTATCCCTTGAGCATTTTTGTAGAAGTGTGGGGATGCAAGTCAATATCAGTGAAACGAAAGTAGTGGTTTTCTCTAAGAAAAAAACATAACCAACATAAGTTCTACTTTGGAGGCAACATTCTGGAAGAAGTTGCAGATTAAAAATAACTTGAAATTGACTTCAAGAAAAATCTAAGTTGGAATGGCTGTAGAAATAAAAGAACTTTGGGGGGTTGGAAAGCATTTTATGCTTTTCAAAATAAGTGTCGAGAGGGAGAGTTATGGGACTCGAAAACCACTCAAACTCTTTTTTGGCTTCTAGTGATTCTCTATGGTTGTGAACTATGGGCCAGGAGTACATCCAACATGCAATGGAGACAAATTGAGAAAATTCAGAAGTGTTTGATTACAAACAAATCAAGATTAAAAGTGTCCTTATGCTATCTTGTTAAGTGAAAAAGGGACTGCTCCTATTGAAGCAATTTCTATGGTGTGAGTCATAAGGTATTTAAAAAAAATTGAGCAAATGGAAGAGGGTAGAAGGCCTAAGGTTGTATTTAATGATAGATTGTGCAAGAGCAAAAAAACTTAGATGCAACAAAATAACAAATGGTTTAGTAAATGAGGTATTTGCTTGAATGTGTGTCCCATAAACAACAAAGAGATAAAAGCTTTTTTTATGGAAAAGTTCCAAAAGTGTACTTGAGATAAGGAGCAAGGAAGAAAGAGAAATTACTATATTGAAGTGTTTAATCCCACTCATAGTCATTAACCAAAAGCATACATAGAGGCCAATATCTCTTGGACAGCCAAAATTCTCATTGCTCATTTAAGGACTAATTCTCATCAACTCCGTTGTGAAACACTAATTCTCATCAACTCAGTTGTGAAACAACCCGATGGAAAAGGCCAAAGGAAGTGTGGGAGGAAAGAGGTCGCATTTTTTGTTCTTTTGGAAAAGTGGAAACATAAAAACATTTGATTTTAAAATGTGAGGCCTTCAAAGACAATATATAAAGTTATGCATATATGTTGGTAGTTAGCTCTTGGGATAATCTATTTAGCAAGGAGTTTGTCGAGAAGGTCAGAGCATTTATTTTGAAGCTTCAGAGAAAAAGGGCGGAATACATCAACCAGATGAAGAAGCAATCTATCACATAGGCTATCTTTAGCCTCGTGGATGTTAAAATAATTTTTTTCTTTCTTTCTAACATAACCTTACAACATCTCTTCCAATATTAAAAAAAAAAATCTGAAAAGTGGGGGTGGGCAATAATGTGAAAATATAAATATGATATTATATGGGGTAGAGTGCGATATAAGAGAAAAGTTAAATATGCAAAAAAAAATGGTGAAATCTTGCTTTATGTTGTGACTTTTAGGCGGGAATTAAGGAAAGAAAAAAGGTCAAATCTTGATTTATGGTGTTTAAATTGGTTTTTGACTCTGTATATGGATTCAACAAGGTGGATTCATCACTCAATAATTCAAAACTTAAACTTACGATTTCAACAAATTCTAACCAAACTAAACTGGAAAATATAAATAGAAAGGCTTGAAAAATAATTGAGAGAATATAAATAATCATGCCCCACCTTCAAAAAATAATGAGAAAAATATAAATATAGTATTATATTTATATAGTATAAATTATTAGGGGGCAAATGATGGATAAAATGTAAATACTGTATTTATATTTTTCTCATTATTCTTCATAAGGAATAATGAAAAGAATATGATTAAATTTTGAAAATAGGTGGAGAAATAATGTGCAAAATATAAATGTAATATATTATATTTATATTTTTCCACCATTTTCTCCACGACATTTCTACCATATTTTGCTTATTATTTTTCCATTTTCACTTTTAAAAAACAGTTGTCTTTAGTGACTTTTTCGACTTTTTAGTGGAAAAATTTGAGGTAAAATCTTGATTTGTGTTATTTAAATTGGTTTTTTTTTTACTATCCTAAAAAATCCCTAAGCCACTTGGATTGGATTGTGTAAAAGTTACCCATCAAACTTGTGATTTCAATAAATTCCTGTCAAATTTTTGAAAAATTAAACCTAAAAAACCCACTAAAAAAACCAAACAATTTAAACATATGAATTTAATAGAATACTAAACTTAATTTAATTTTAAAACAATTTAAACATTTGGATTCAATAGAGTACTAAGTTCAATTTAAGTTTAACCATTCATAAATGAAAATACTTCACTTTATGATATATTATGCTTCCATGTTATTAAATTAAATAGTGAGTGGTTTATTTTGAATATATATATGAATGAGAAAGAAAATTCCATTATATCAAATTGACATAGCATATGTATTTGTTACATTTGTAAACATAGACCTAGATTAAATAATACTTTATTATATAATATTTCTATGATATTAATTTATTAAATTTTAGGTGGTCTATTCCCTAGATTTTTTTGGGACAATAGAATTTGTCATATGTGTGATACATAAGAAGGTAGAAGATGAAAAAGACTCATTTCTTTTTTCTTTTCTTTTAATCACATAAAACAAGATTTGGAAGAATCCAAATTAGATTCTTTTTTTTTTCTTGAAATATGATAAATCACATTGATCTTAGTGGACTTTAATCATCATAATCATCAATAAATTATAATAATTAATTATTATATTTTTCTCATTATTTCTCTTCCTTAAATTAAAATGAATAATAATAACTTATAAAAAAATAATAATAATTATGAATGAAATATAATGAATAATCATTTGATGTATAAAACTCATCCTATGGACAGTAAACTAAAAAAATATTTTCCAAGAGAATTTATTTATCTCCCAGTGCTTTTCAAAACATTTTATATCTACGACCTGCTCAGAAAAAACAAAACATCTTGTTTACCATGTGCTAAGAAAAACTATCTCCGTTACTAGTATCCGGAATATTTTCTAACATAATTTATTTATCTCCACGTCCTTTTCAAAACATTCTATTTACCACGTGCTAAAACAAAACATCTTGTTTACCATGTGCTACGAAAAAACAACTAGAAAACATATCTCCGTTACTAGTATCCGGAAGTTTATAGTGAGTGAATGGAAAAAAGGGAAAATTCCATTATTCCTTAATTATTTTTAATTAAGGAATGGTGTGTTTTAATAACAATGGAAATGGCCTCAGCTTGGACTTAGCTAAGTTGAATCATTCTCATCTCTTACTTATAGGGAAGTATGAGTGTAAGGTCAGTTCTTGGTAAGAGAATTATACAATATTTTGATATGCCAAAGAGCATATTGATATATCAAAGAACATATTGATATGCAAAAGAGCAGGAGAATGGTGTGTAAATTTAAATAAATTGTGAAGGTTGAATAAGGAAATGATGTTTAAATACCAAAATATAAATGATATTATATTTATGTTTTATCTATTACTTTTTCTATTTTCATTTCTTTTTTATATATTGAATAAGAAAAATTTTTAAATATTTAGATTATGTTATTAAAAATTATTAGCAATTGCATTTACTGTTGCAAAGGAAATGTTGTAAAGAAGTAGCATAGGTAAGAGCTGTAAAAAACAATGGAAAGCTAACAAACATTCAATTCAACTTATTCAACAAACATAGATTGAGGCATGTGAAAGTTAATTTTGATCATGAAGGGAATTCTCTGTGGGTAAAATAATAAAGTCCACACTACATATAAAATAAAATGTTTCCCACAATGTTGCTTGAAATATTAGATTAAGATCTGTGAAGTTTGGACCTCATCCTCACTGATAAAATTGACTACAACTCATCAAAACCTCAATAAACACTCCACTGACTTTGTTCATGTTTCTGCTACACACAATATTAACATGTTCATTCAGAATTTTATATTCAAGAACATATTGACTTCTTTGAACTGAGTTTAATAAGGTATTAGCATCTTTTCATCTAGACTTTTTTTTTATTCTCTTCAAAAATATTATTTTGAAGCTCTTCCAATCACAGCCTCAACCTTTGAAAATTTGCAAAGTTGTTGTCCATCTCTGGTGATTTTGGATCACAAACTTGGGACTTGAAAGGTGGGTTCCATATGAGTTCTATGGGTTCCATATGAGTTCCCCATAGAGTTTAAAACAAACTCGTAAGGTTCTAGTCGTTGTTTAATGGATGGGAAGTGAGAAGCCATCTATTTTTGAAAGAAAGAATGAGGTTCTGAGGCCTGAAGGAGGAGGAAAAGAGGGTTCTGGTTTGAATCCCTTGGTGAGAAATTCACAATATCCATAGCTAGAGCATATGGCATTGGTGGTGGGAATTAGGAAATCTCTAGTCTTATTTTTATTTCTAATTATACAAATGTTTACTATCATAAAATAATGGAGGCAAATCCAGGCAACTCACTTTTGCTAAGAAACTATGCAAATTTCTTGCATGAAGTATGGATTAGTCCATTCAAACATATTTTATTTTTATTTCGTGAATGTTATAGGCTTGGAGATTCTTCTTGATGTGATGTTTTAGGTTTAGACATGTTATCGGGAAATGTAGTGTCCATGCAGAGCTGCTAGTCCCACTAAGACAAGTAGCTATCTTAGAAACAAACAGATTAAAGTTACTTTCGTTTTACTTTACGAGAAGTGGATAGGAGAGGAGCAAAGAATACCAACCTCAATCTTTCGCTTGGTTCTCTACTTGTTCCTTCTCCTCTTTGATGGATCTTTGAGGCTCCTCCCTTAACCACTCCGCTTCAAAGAGTACCTGTAAAGTCAAAGCAGCATAATACCTTCAAAGTGGAGAGATCTACAATCATAAACAATATAGGACTAGATATATATTGACTACACAAATTCATATATTAGCAAACATACAAGAATGTGGAGGAAAACTTGAATAAATTTATTGATATAGAGATTAGAAGAGAGGATTACAACCCATTTATCTAACCCAACGTCATCCTCCCAACATGAAAACCCTTCTTCACCTCATGAAAAGCTTAGATCACCCAACACTATGATGGTCCACCAAGAAACGAACATCACTTCCTTACAAGATACAAGATTCCAGCCTCTCGATCTTTGGGATGAGGGATCCATATATAAATGATTGCAGGGGGTGAGTCAGCTTCTGGAATTTTTGATTAGTGTCCTCTCTCTGATAGTTCTTGATTCCACTTGGATATTGATTATCTCTTACTCATCCCTGGGCGAATTCAGAGAGGCAAGTGTCAGAGGAGAAGTTTATGGAAGATTCCATGATCATCCACCTTGTAAACTGTCTCTGCCATTTGTCTACTCTTGCCAATCGCACCCTACAAAAGGGATTTTCAGTATGCATCACACTTTTTGCACTGAGCAGGTGAGATGCATTGCACCCTCTGCACTGAACAGTTTGTATGGTCCAGTTTTGACCAATTCTGAGCAATTTTATGTGGAGAACTTCTCGGAGATGATGTAATCAGCTCACCTTGTTCCTTTAGGGTATGAAACAACACTTTTAGGGACTCAGAAGCCCTTGGTTTATGGACATATGTGATTGGGGTTGCAATGCCAAAATATATCCATAACAAGACATTGTGTAGTTAGTTAATGGCTACCACATATTCTTCCTCTCTTATGGAATCTGCTGGAACTAATTTTTTGCATGATCTCCAGGAGAGAGCTCCTGATCCAAGACTCATATCATAACCTGAAGTAGATACCCCAGTTTCTTTGTCTCCATCGAAGTCTTAATCAGAGTATCCAATCAAGCCGAAGTCGCCCACCTGTGTATACTTGATTCCAAATTCTTGAGTTCCCTTCAAGTACTTTAGAACTCTTTTTGCAAAAGACCAATGTCCCTCACAAGCCTTTTGCATAAACCTGGAGAGGATTCCAACAACGAACGAAATGTCTCTTCTCGTAGTAGTTAGGTAGTTGAGACTTCCTACAAGTTGTCTATACTTTGTTGCATCCTCAAATTCTTTTCCTTCAATGGATGTGAGCTTTCAGTTTTGTTCCATTGGAGTAGTCACATGATTGCATTATGTCATGGCAAACCTATTCAAAAGATCTCCAATGTACTTATTTTCAGAAAGGAATAATGTTGAGTTACTTCAAAACCAAGATAGTAGTGAACATAGCCCAAATCATTCATTTCAAAACCTTTCCTCAATTCCTTCTTTATGGATGCAATGTAGCTCTCATTGTTCCGTGTCATCAAAATATCATCTACATATACAACAAGATATACAAATTTTTTGCCAACTTTCTTGACAAACAAAGTTGCATCATCAAGATCATAATGTTTGAAATTGAGTTTCAGAAGATGCTTAGTTAGTTTTTCATACCAGGCTTGCGGTGCTTGTTTGAGGCCATACAAGGATTTCACAAGTTTTCATACTTTATGTTCATTTCCTTTCACAGAAAATCCTTCAGGCTGGGACATAAAAACATTCTCTTTTAGATCTCCATTCAAGAAAGCAGTTTTTACATCCATTTGATGGACTTTCCAACCATTCTGAGCTGCTAGGGCAAAGAGTCTCTGGATGGTAGCCCATTTTGTTGTGGGGGAAAAATTCTTCTCATAATCGACCCCTTACTTCTATGCAAAACCTTTTTCCACAGGCATGGCTTTGTGCTTGTCAAGTGAGCCATTAGCTTTATACTTTTTCTTGTATAACCACTTGCAGCCAATTGGTTTGGTTCATAACGGAGGATTAACCAGCTTCCAAGTCCCATTATTTATCAGGCATCATACTCCTTTTGCATTTCTTCTTTCCATTCATCATGAGAAGCAACTTCTTTAAAGGAAGTTGGTTCAAAATCTGTAGACAAATTCAATTCATAATCATAAGAAACATCCATATCAACAGGTGAATCAAAGTCATCTAGAACACCTCCATTTTGTCGGTTTGAATTTCTAGTTCTTGTTTTTCCAACCTCATCAGGATGAACACTTTCAAGTGTCTTTGTCAACCACTTTGGGGGACCTTTCTGAGATGGTCCAAGCTGCTTCATTCATTGATTTGGGACTGAATCAAGATTGAGGCTCCCAACTCTATCAATCACATCACTTAAAGTATCATCCGTTGTTGGAGTTTCATGCGGGGGAGAGAGTGTTTCAGAAGAAGATTCCACAGGTTGATCTAGTATAGGAATCCCCCCTTCAAGATGTGAAATCTGATTATCAAATTCTTGAATGATTTTTCATTTGTGAATCTATCCAAGCGATCAATTTGCCGCTCAACAACATTGTCAGTTTTGGATGATTCAAGAAAGATTACATTTCTAGATACAACAAACTTTTTATTGACTTGATCATAGATACGGTATGCTTTGGAGGTGTTTGAAAACCCCAGAAAGATACACTTATGACTTCTTGCACCAAGTTTGTTTCTATGTACCTTTACTATCAAGGCATAACAGGTGGAACCAAAGACCCTGAGATGCTTTACCGAAAGAATGTGCCCATACCACATTTCATAGGGAGTCTTGTTTCTCATAGCATTAGATGGACATATATTCTTTATATATACAGCACATAGAACTGCATCAACCCAAAACATCAATTTTACATTTTTGAAAAACATCATGGAGCGCACCATATTTAATATTCTCCTATTCATTCTTTCAGCTACACCATTCCGTTGGGGATTATAAGGCAGAGTTGTTTGATGTTTGATCCCATATTGGCGAAGATAGTTTTAAAATTCATTTGAAGTGTATTCTTTTCCATTATCAGTGCGAATAGAGCCAATATGAGATTGTGCATATTTTCAATCCATGTATGAAATTTCTTAAATTTTTGAAAAGAATCATAATTGTTCTTCAATAAATAAACACAACACATTCTGGTGTAGTCATCAATAAATGTCATCATATATTTATTTCCATTTACAGAAGGAACAGTCATTGGACCACATAAACCTGAATAAATGAGTTCAAGTTTTCTATGTGCTCTTGAATGTAAATCATGAAAATACTATTTTCTATGCTTTCCTAGAATGCAAGCATCACATTGCTTAAGTTTCCTAGGAATTGTAGGCAAACCAGTAACACCATTTTTCTTCAACAAGTGGAAGCTATCATAGTTCAAATGTCCAAATCTAGCATGCCATAATAAGCTTGATGGAAGTGTACCTTCTTCATAATGACAATTGCATGAGAAATGTTGTGCACGAGCAGAGGTACCCTGCAGCTTGAGAAGCCTTTCTTCTTCTATCCCCCTCATGACAAGTGAGTGGTCAGATGCTTTTCTCACCTCAAGCTTGCCATCAAACATATGAATGGACTGACCTTCCTAGTGGATGTGGACCAAGGACAACAAGTTTCTCTTTGGCTGTGGAAGATATAGAACATGATGCAGAAGGAAGTCTGAAAGACCAGGCAATTTAATCCCGATTGTGCCAAGCCCTGATGGCTTGAGTTTTGATTGGTCTACGAAGTATATTGATCCATCACATTGTCAGTAAATTCTTCAAAAAAATATTTTCTATGATTCGTGTGGCAACTTGCTCCTAAATCAAGCAACCAACCATTTTCCAAGAAGCAAGTGAAGCATTAAATAAATCTTCATTTACTCCAAATTACATTGTGACACAACATAATGAGTAGATTCAGGTGCTTTACCTTTGTCTATGTCATTAGTTTTACCTTTGGGTTGGTTTCTTTGTTGCTCAATTTTCTCCCAAGTCAATTTTCATGTGGAGGCATCATGTGATCCATTTCTTTTGCAGCGTATGAGTGCAAATCTGACTTTTCTCCTTGAGAGTGTCTACCCCCCACCACCTTTGAAATATCTTCCTCTTCCTCTTCGACAACCTCTTCCTCTGGAAGAATCTTGGGCAAGATTCTTTTCTTTATGAGCAAGGAACACAACCTCTTCAGAAGATTCAGGGGTTGTCTTCTTTCCAAAAGCTTTCTCTCTTTCAGCAATTTTTTTCACAAGGGAGTCAAAGGTAATATCTTTGAGATTTCCATTTGCTTGCAATGACTCAAGATAATTGGAGTAAGTAGGATAAATTGCCTTGAGAAAAGTGATGAGAGGAATATCCAATTCAACCTTAGTGGCTTTGATATCATGCATTATAGATTTAACTTCACATGCAAGAGCAAGAGGATCATTATTTTGTAATTCAAGAGTGAAGAGTTTAATCATGAGTTGAACAACTTCAAGTGCAGAGTGTGAGTCATAGACTTCCTTCAGTTTTTGTAAGTCTTCGAAAGCATTTGAAAATGGAGAAATATGGCGACTCACCTCTTCACTTACAGATGCTACAATTAATGCATAGGCTTTGCTATTCTTATTTTCCCAAATGGAAAACTCCTTGTTTGAGGTAGGTTGTTCTGTCTCTTTGTCTTTGTCTCCAACACACACTCCTTTCCACAACTCATTGAAAATGAGGGTGTGTTTTATCTTTTGGGACCACTCAAGATAGTTCTCCTTGCCAATGAGAACTACTCCCACAATAGATATGATTTAATGCATTGTAAAGTCTGAGTGTTTTAAAAATACTTCTGCTGGCAAAAAAAATGTGCTTTTGTGGAGAAAAAAAGCTGTTGCTAAAAAAACTAATTCTGATAGAGGTATTAGGGCGGATATGAAAGTGGGTTCGAGCCCCATGACGATATTTACAAAAAATATATTAAACACAGTGAATATACCACCCATGCTGCGAACATAGTAGTATGGGCCAATTTATCAACGCAGAGATAAGATGACAGTTATTTGGCATTAGACACAGAAGAAATCATGAATAGCCTATCCAAGTGCAAGCTTAGAACAAAGGAGAAAATGAGAATTGAACATGTAATAGAAAAAGAAGCTTGTATTACTAGAATGAAGATGAGACGCTGCAAGGAACAGAGTATCCTCAGTCTCCAAAAGTTGAACCCCTCATACTTCTAACTTTCAGCCATTTAGAGGCTTTTTTACAATCCTCCTGAGCTCTCAAAGGCTGAGGTTAGCCAATGTGCCAACGGCCCGGGGTTGGTAATTCAGCCTAGGAAAAATTATATAACCTTCATTTTCTTAGTGCAAAAGGGCCAAGGACGTGACACAAAAATAGAGGCATGAATTTTTTTATTTTTATTATTTTTTAGGTGGAACCATGAACCTAGGAAAAAACACAGGTGAACCATGATTGAGCCAAATTCTGAGGAGGGTGAAATTTTT
>APFE031137022.1:0-10679 GCA_000404065.3 Pinus taeda | reverse complement strand
TCCTCTTTGCTCCAAACCAAACAAACTACAAACTTATTCTCCCTTTACAAGTGCAAACTAGAAGGCTAAGGCTATCAAGAGTTTGGAGATTATTCCAGACCTTCCATTAGCTAGCTGAAGTTGGAATAGAAGAAGTTTATATAGCTTGAGAGAGGGGACATGGATCCTCCTATGATGGGAAGGATCTCATCCCTTTTGGTTTGTTCCATTTTAATAGGGGAAAGGAGCCCAAACAATCTCCCTTGGCTCTATCTTGACTAACCATTTACCAGACTTTCATTCACAAAGCTTCTAGACCTAGAAGCTTTGACTCCATTTTTAAAAACTTTCCAAAAGTGGGTCGACATGGGTAATGGATGGATACTAGTGCTCATGAGTGCTAGGCTCATTGTTAAGCCATGTAAATTGGCCCAGGGAAGAAACTGAGGGATAGCGTCGGCCTTTAAAACTGAGTTTGAAGGAATGTTCTCTAGAAATGATGTAAGAGGGAAATGTTCTACAGATGAAGAGTGATGTAAGAACATTTTCTTCATGAAAGGAAAACACATGAGGTTCACTATAGATTTCCTCCAGGATAGAGGAACGGGGAGTACAGGTACAGTGACAAAATGTTGTGTAACAATGAGTACTCGTGAAGAGCAAAGACAGTGCTTCAACTCAACAAATGCCTTCTTTTTGGACTCAGACCAGGAAAAAAATTTCTTTGCCCCACCCTTAGTAATCTAACTAAAAGGCCAAGTGATATGGGAGAATCCCAACATGAACCTTCCATAGAAATTTGCAAATGCCCAAAAAGCTACGAAGCTCCGTTGGAGTGGTCGACACTGGCCAATCCTGAATGACTTGGATCTTGGTCCAGTCCACGTGCACGCCATGCTCATCTAAGGTGTAACCCAAGTATTGGACCTCGCTCACGCCAAAGGTGCATTTCTCCAAGTTGGCACACAGTTTGTGTTGTCGAAGGATTTGAAGGACTTTTCGAATGTGTTGCGAGTGTTCTTCCCAACTCTTGTTGAAGATGAGGATGTCGTCCAAATAAACCACCACAAACAAGTTGGTGAAGGGTCACAAGATGTCATCCATTAGCCTCATAAAATTAGCATGACCATTTCTCAACCCAAAGGGCATAACCAACCATTCAAAACGGACTTCCTTGGATTTAAAAGTGGTCTTTCATACATTTGTGGGCTCTATTGGAACCTTGTGATAACCAAACTTCAGATCAATCTTGGTGAAATAATTGGCCCCATTGAGTTCATATAGTAGGTGATCAATCTATAGAATTGGATACATGTTCCTGAGAATGATTTTGTTTATTTCTTGATAATCAATGCAGAGCCTCCAGGTTCTATCCTTCTTTTGTACAAATACAATTAGGCTCCCACAAGATGAGGAACTTGGTCAGATGTGCCCTTTTTGTAAAAACTCCTCGATTTGCCACTTGATCTCTTCATTTTATAGAATGGAGTGATGATAAATTGGCTCATTGGGTAGAGGTGCTCTGGGAGTCAAATCGATTGAATGCTTGACTTGACAATGCAAGGGTGCCCCAGGGGCCATGGATGTGTCTACAACCTTCCCCTTATTTTGAGGGTGAATCAGAAAGAAAACAAATATCCGAGTCTGGGAGATGAATCTACTGCATTCCTTAGTAGAGATCAAAAAGATGGTGGTAAGTGGGGATAACTATGGTATGTTGTATAACTTAGTACCCAAAGAAATAATAACAAAGCGAGGCTTAGACTCATATATAGCATGCCGCTTCCATAAGTATGGTTTTCCTAATAATACATCACAAACTTCAAGAGGAGAAACATCATATAGTACCTCATCCATGAAGGGCTTGACGATGTAGGGAAGGCGAAACTACTGACTAACACAAAGATCTCATCCTTGGTGAAGCCACCCAGTGGTGTACGACTGCAGATGTTATGTAGTCGGTAGGCCCAGTCACTTCACGAACTCTGCTGAAATGAGGTTCTTTTGGCTCCCACTGTCAACAATGAATAGTAGTGGAGAACCGTTCACCCACATTTGTGAGTGGAATAGGCGTTCCCCCTCTTTTGGATCTTGGTGGTGTCGATAATGGCACTGGAATTCGTGTCAATGATATACTTCCCCTTTTCATTCCCCTTTTCATGTTCTAACTCAGAGTCAGAACATGCGTCAGACTCAGAAACCTTCATCATGGCCACTAGTGACTGCTTGGCCCAACACTCACTTGCGTTGTGTGTAGAGCTCTTATGGAACGTACACCACTTTCCCAAGTCCTTCTTTGTCTTCATGGTGTTGTTCTTTGCTTGCAGATCCTGTGGGTTAGCTTAGGTTGTCCCACCTTGGCTTTTCCCTTTGATTTTCAGTATGGGGTGCCTTTCTTTTGCTTTGAATTCGCAGATCCAAAGTCTTGCTTTTTCTATTTAAGCTTCTGCTAAATCTTTACATCGTATTGGTACATCGTGTTGAGCAAGAAGATGTCCAAGAAATCCATCTCATCTTGGATGTATCTATAGGCAACCATGGTACTTGAGTACCAAATTTTTCTTGAAATCCTTGATACCCAACTTCGTGCGAAGAGTATGAGAAACATTGGTAAACTCTCGCATGTTTGGTTCCTTCCCTGTTGCAGTGTGGTCCACTTTATGTATTTATCCTCATAGCTCCTGACAAGGTAGCACTGCTCCTTAATGGTGTCCCAGAATGAATCCCAAGTGGGTGTGGCTGAAAACAATGAGGTTGTACTTTCATCCTTCTCCTCATAGTAGGTTTCCCACCAATCCTTGATGTCAAGGGGGTCTTTGAGAAGGACAAAAGTAATATTTTCGTAGTTAGAAAAATAATGAACAGAAAAAAAAATCTTTCTAACAGATTTAACCATTTATCTATGGCATCTTCATCTATATGAACCTCAAATATGGGAATTTCAAACTTAACTTTTACCTTAAAGGGTGTGGCACTTACAGAGTAACTACTAGAAGTAGATGTGTTACCCTTGGGTAATTGCTGAAGGATCTGGGCAAAGTTTTTCATCATCGCATTACTTTCGAGGGCTTCTTCGAGAAATTTTTTGAAAGGATCTCCTACCCCCTCATCTTTATTTTCTTCCCCCATGGGAGGTTGTCGAGATTTGTGAGGCTGGTCATGCAAAGGTTTGACCATTTCAAACCCTAACTCCTTCTATCCCAACCTCATTGGGGACATGCAAAGAAAAACATAAAAAGGGAAAACTGCTCTAATACCAATGATCTAAATTTAAACAGGAACACAATAAATTACAGATACAACCATATATACAAAGATGCAGCAGAACTAACACTTCATTTCATTACTATCAAATACTAAAATATGCTTATAAACAGAATGGAAAAAAAACTAGCTAGGGTGATGGTAGTTTATCTCTGAGGAGAGATGTGATGGCTACATGCCTCTGAACTATGTTACAATGAAGCTCAAAGGCCTATTTATTATTTAAAAACATGAGAAAACCCTAACCCTAGGAGATATAACGCCAAGAGTTTGTGGGCCTCATTGGGGATAGTTCAACAACCAACTTCCTAGGGTCATAACTTGGCCATATTATCTTTGTTTGGCACGTATGATACCTTGTTCGAAAGGTCTCTCTAAGTACTACAATATTTTCCACATGCCCCTACCTTCAGCTATGTGTCTATAGAAAACCTCAAAAAAACATCGTTTAGGGGGCTAAAAGTGCTCCACAAGTTCATGATCCAAAAAACTATTAAAAATAGTAAATGATGAAATAAACAAGGAAACAAATGAAATTGAATGGGGGCCTAGGTTGGATAGGTGGGTGGCCACCAATATCCACCTAGATTAGGGAAACAAATATTGGACCTAAACCCATAAATTAATAAGATTATACTAGCGGTTAAGGAGGTGTGAACTCAAAAAGAATCATTGAGTTATTCTCCTAGCGGAGAGGAGTTGGAGCTCGAAGGGAAATACTGAGAAACGTAGATCATGGTTTGGAGGAAGATGGCAAGTTTTAATACATTTTCAGGAATCTTTAGATGAGTATATAAATATATGGAACCATATATGTTAAATATATTTCTTCTATAGTTTAGAGCTATGAATGAAATAAGTAGGATTTCATTATGATGATTTTGTTTGCTAGGTGTGTTGAAGAAAGTGTATGGATAAACTCTAAAATTATTGTGAATAAAATGTATTGTATATATGTGTATTTGGTTTTTTTTTTTATTGTAGGAAAGTTGTGGGTTAAATGAATGAGGATTTAATTTAATGGTTTTTACACGTAATACTAAGTATTCCTCTATTGTGGAGAATAAGCTAAGACACCCTACCTAGGAACCAATGTCATTTGTATAGATGGATATGAAAAGAAAACTAGAGAAAATTAACTGAAGTAGAACAACTACCCAAGTAGTAAGGAGAATAGAAATATGCAAAAAAATTATGTTACACAATAACATTCCACTTGTATTAAGACAAGAGTGATTGGTAAATTGGATATAAAGTGTTGTATATGTAGGATAGTAAATAATATTTTTTTAAACAAGTAGAATTTGTTGCTAAGTTAGCTAGTTACAGGCCAAAGACAACGAAGAGGAGACCTCTCAGCTTGCCATACATTATGTAGTCCATGGAAAGTTATTAGTATGACATTAAAGAAAAACCTTTGTATTTTCTAAACCTAAGAAAGAAAAAGAAATAACCATATTGTACATGGAATCTTGTGCTTATAACAACACATATGCTAAAATGCATATTTTAAATTTACAAGAATACCTTGTGTGCATGCATGGAAAACATCGGAAACAAAGGCAGTAAAAAAATCCATGACTAAGATTTCATTTTGCTTCCAATAGCCCTTAAAAAGAATAACTTCATAGATTGTTTTTTTGAAGAAGGAAAATTCACATTTTCTACCATACAAGCTTTGTCCATAACATTTAATGTACATCATAAGTACATAAGTTTAACAAAGAGAAGTAATGCAAAAATTATATATATATAAAGTGTTGACATAAAGATAAGGGTTAAGATGTGGTTTAAAAAAAATAATAATAACCCGTATATAAGCTATACTAACATAGCCATAGTCATAGAACAACAATCTAGCATAGCCATAGCCCTAAAATTGTAGAAGGAGACTTTAAAAAACAAGGGAATATATGAGCAAAGTTCAATATTATGTCCAACCAAATTTTGGTGACTAGAAAAATTTATAAAGAAGACACAATACCATGTTACTTTTTGCACTTGAAGCAAAAAGAATGTTGGAAATCAATAAGGCTTTTACTTATGCAAGTTAAATTCAAGGGCCATTTTGTTGACGAGGCAATTAAGGTAAGTAATATATTAAAAAATTATTATAGTGAAATTCATAATATTTTTCAAAATGAATTTGGAGGGATGTTACAATTCGAATCTTGAATCTTATGGTTTACACAATACTTGAAAAAGTGATGATTGCCAATTGAGCTCTACTTCTTTGATATACTTCATCACACAAGAGTCGAGCTAACCTACAGTTATACTAACTTAAAAGTTCTTAGCCTCAAGGCTTCATTGGTAGTGATTTGAAAATTGTTCAGTAAAACAATATTCATTTATCTAAAACAATCAAGATAATCTTAATTGTTTTTTTATAATTTTTTAAAAATAATTTTCAATATGTCATTAGCTGAAATTTGAAGTTAATTTAGTAAGTTAACATCTTTCAAGAATAAAATATTTATTTTATTTATTTATTTTTTTATTTAAATTAAAATTCATTTTATTTTATAATCTTATTACGTGAACATTTTAACTTAGTCATTAAACAAAAGCAAAGTAAAAGTAAAAATAAAAATAATTAAATTAAATAAAAGTTTCCATAATTCTCTTTACCATTTGAAACCATCCCACCCATAGCAATGATGACCACGATTTTAAACTTAAATCCTTTCCTCTTCTCCGTGAATAATAGGATTAAATGAAAGAAGGTAAGAGGTATTTGTTTATTTTTGAAAAAATAAGTAGAATGCTCTTAAAAAGTTCAATATTATTATTCCCATCATTCTATAGAATATACCATGCCAAATAATACATATGGATTATTAGATTTTTCCTCACCTAAATTAAATTTTCAAAAAACATTAATTAATTTACACGTTAAAACCTCTTAATTTCACAATTTAACACTCAACCGATAAATTCTCTTATAAAATTATAAGATGTAATCCATCTTTTGAAGATGCAAATGAAAAATTTTCAATCGATATTACTTTAGAGTAAGGCACACAACAAGTTACAAGTAACCAGATTCAATTTTATTTTCAAAAAATTTCCTTGCGGGTTCAATCTCTATTTAGGAGAATATTTTTCTTTTACATTACCGTAGAATAAGGAAAGAACAAGTAGAGCTGGACTTGCGTTGATAGCTTAAAGCCAAAAAAAAGACCACCCTTATCGATTGAGACCAGTGTTTGCCCTATCTAAGAAAGGACCCTTACAGATTGGTACCAATGTTTGTCAGAATGTAACACAAAAATATCAGAGCCATCTTAAGCCTGTTACAAGCAGGCATAAATGAGAATACACGTGCTATATTAGTAATTGTAAATGTCGGGTGAGTCGCGATATGCAGCACTGGAATTAGGGGACATATTGTGCATTTTGAGCTCTCAACTTTCTCTGTTCGTATTCCTCTCTGAACTCTTTATTCGCATTCCATAATCTCATGAACTTTTCAACCTGCAAGTGGGAGTGGATTTTCAACTTACTTTTCCTTACACCTATAACGAGGATAAAAATAGAAAATAAGAAGAGAATAATGCCTCCAGCCTCGATCTGTCTTCCAGAGCAGAAGCATGAGGGTTGGCGAGGTACTCAAATATTGCATCGTCCGTCTCGGCCCGTATTTACAAAGAAAGTTTATTCTGAAAGAAAGGAGGACGATATCAGCATATTATAAATCACCTTAAATATAACTGGACTCCAAATATTTAGAAGAAGAGAAGATTTTAGTAATATATATATACTTAGGGTTTCAGAAGAAGATAATAATTTAGTAGAATTTATATTTAGGGTTTGCAGAAAACTTACGTTTTGATATCGCAACTTCCGTAGTTGTTGTAGAGATGGATATACCTCGTCCATCCAATTACTATAGTACTTGAGGTCATTTTCCAGAGAAGAAATCTGAAAATCAAGTTCCCTCAACTCTTTTTTCACATTCCAAATATCTTTCAATGGCCTCTTCAGATTCCAATCTTCAATGCTCAAATTTTTTCCTCTTGATCTCTCCAAATCTTTTATCTGTTTCAGCAGGTGATTCTCTTCTGCTCGTGTATTCTGCCCGCCCTTTATTTCAGCCTCCAGTTTTCTCACCTGCACAAGCCACAGAGAAAACATTTGAAGAGAGAGTTTGGCTCTATAAATATTTTAAATAAAATTGAAGTTACAAACCCTTAGAAACCCTACCTCTCGATCAATCTCAGCTTCGGATTTGAATGTATTAGTGTTTCACCGGCATTTGCTGTCACTCTCACCTTCTTCAAATTGAACTGCAATTCCGATAACCTTTTACTTATTTCGTCGCACCATTCTTTGCAGGCCTTTTGTTCAGCGAAGGGAGGCTTTAACGTTTTCACAACGTCCCTCCGTTTTGCCTGCAACAAAGCACTTTAAACTGAAATTCAATATGACCGCTGATTTATTCAAAATGCAAAAAAATGTAAATTTTGGTAAAACCCAGACCAAATCACACTTTCTGGCACTATCATTTCAATTTCAAGAATTATACCGTCTGTCACTATCATATCATTTTAGTTTCCAGAAATATATTGTTTGTCACTTTCATCATTTCAATTTCAAGATATTCAAATATTTTTGTCTTTTTCTAACTTACAATCTGTTGACACCTAATCCTCAGTGATTGGGAGAATTGAATGTGAACAGTCATCAAGAAGATGAACTGAATGATCAAATTCATGTATATAATAGATAGCTGCCTAATGGAATAAATAAATCAGTTTTTCTGGAGTTACTCCTGGCCTGACATGGTATCAGAGCACAGGTCCCAGGTTCTTTTTTTAGCCTTGCCTTGTAACTCCTCTGTCCACTGCCTGCCTTCTGCTGCTCTGTCCACTGTATGACAAAATGCGTAGTTGCTGATTCAGAAATTGCAGTCGTTTGTTGAAAATAAACTGAATGCGTAGCTGCTGATTCAGAAATTGTAGTCATTTGTTGAACAACAACTGAATGCATTGCAGCCGGTGGTTGAACAAAATCCGAATATGTTGCAGTCGGTAGTTGAGCATAAACTGAAGCCGTAGATACTGATTCAGATGCTGGGCTTATAGTCGAGGAAGTTGCTACAGATGGTCTTTGATTGGCGCAAGCATCCTTAAAGTTCTGTGAAATGAGAACCAATTGTGCCGAATTGTGTGAATATATTGCATCAATTTTTTTGTGTAAATATTTTACATCGTTTTGTTCGGGATTAGCCTGTAGTCATGTTTTGAAATTGCTGATATTTTAAACGATGTTCATCGTATACCATTGTTGCTGATATTTTAAACGTTGTTCACTGTATACCATTGTTGCTAATCCTCCATAATGGGTTCACCGTATACCATTGTTGCTGATATTTTGAACAGTGACATATTTACGTTGCCTGATATATAACCTTATCTGATTACAGTCATGGTGTTCATTTCAATGAATATGGAACGTTGTTGATATATGGTTTGACATATGGAACGTTGTTTGATATATGGTGATATATTTAACACTGTTTGACATATTCAGAACGCTGGAGTTTGACATTGAAACGCTGTTTGAAACGATATTTTAAACATTGCGTGATACAGTGATTTTTTTAATGGCATATACATTGAATGATATACATATATATATATATATTGAATGGCTTTTGTTTAAAGAAGAAAAGGGGGAGGTATTATGAAGGATATTTTACAGAGACATTGGAAGAAAATATAGTGCATAAAGACTTTGAAATCTTTTCACCCCTTTGAGAAAAAATTGACTGTATAGCAGCAGAAGTTTTTTTCCTTCATAAGAGAAAATTTTTTGCCATCAGAACTATTAGTCTATCAGCAAAATTTTTTTATCAGCAGAAGTAATTTTTTATATAATGCATTCAATCATCTCTATGATAGGAATAGTTCTCACTGGCAAGGAGAACTACCCTGACTGGTCCCGGATGATACAACACACCCTCATCTTCAATGAGTTGTGGAAAGGAGTGTGTGTCGGAGAAGGACACAGTGACCCAGAAAATCCTACATCAGACAGAGAGCTCGCCATCTGGGAAAACAAGAACAACAAAGCGTATGCATTAATCGTAGCATCTGTAAATAAGGAGGTGAGTCGCCACATTTCATCATATTCAACTGCCTTTGAAGCTTTAAAAAAGCTGAAAGAACTCTATGACTCCCATTCTGCACTTGAAGTCGTCCAACTTATGATTAAACTCTTCACTCTTGAACTGCAAGATAATGAACTTCTTGCTCTTACATCTGAAATAAAGTCTATAATGCATGATATCAAATCCACTAAAGTTGAGCTGGATATCTCTTATTTCTTTTCTCAAGGCACTTTATCCTACATACTCCAATTATTTTGAGTCTTTGCAAGCAAATAGAAATCTCAAAGATATAACCTTTGACTCTCTTGTGAAAAAGTTTGCTGAAAGAGAAAAAGCCTTTGGAAAGAAGACAGCCCCTGAATCTTCTGAAGAGACCATATGCCTGGCTCATAAAGAAAAGTATCCTGCTCAATATTCTACAAGAGGAAGAGGTGGACGAAGAGGAAGAGGAAGATACTTCAGGGGCAGGGGGGGAGACATTCTCAAGGAGAAAAGGCATATTTACATTGTATTCGCTGCAAAAGAAATGGATCACATGATGCCTCTACATGCAAGCTACCATGGGACAAAATTGAGCAGAGAAGAAACGAACAGAAAGGTAAAACTGATGATACAGACAAAGGTAAAGCACCTGAATCCGCTCACTATATTGAGGCACAATGTAACATTGGAGTAAATGAAGATTTGTTTAACACTTCACTTGCTTCCTGGAAAATGATTGGCTGCTTGATTCAGGAGCAACCTGTCACATGACTCATAGAAAAGACTTTTTTGAAGATTTCACTGACAATGTTGATGGAGTAGTTTACTTTGCAGATCAGTTAAAAATCAAGCCATCAGGGCTTGGCACAATCAGGCTTAAACTGCCTGGTCTCTCAGACTTTCTTCTTGATCATGTTTTATATCTCCCACAGCTCAAGAGAAACTTGTTGGCCTTGGTCCACATCCGCCAGCAAGGTCACTCCATTCATATGTTTGATGGCAAGCTTGAGGTGAGAAAATCATATGATCACTCACTTGTCATGAGGGGAATAGAAGAAGAAAGACTTTTCAAACTGCAAGGAACATCTGCTCATGCACAACATTTCTCATATATTTCTCACCATGAAGAAGGTACACTTCCATCAAGTTTATTATGGCATGCTAGATTTGGACATTTAAACTATGACAGTCTCCGCTTATTGAAGAAAAATGGTGTTGCTGGTTTGCCTACAATTCCTAGAAAACTTAAGCAATGTGATGCTTGCATTCTAGGGAAGCATAGCAAACAGTCTTTTCATGATTCACATTCAAGAGCACATAGGAAACTTGAACTCATTCA
>APFE031137013.1:0-48288 GCA_000404065.3 Pinus taeda | reverse complement strand
ATTATTTATTCTCCTTTATTTCTAATAAATTGATTATTATGCATTATTTTACCAATGATAGTTGTAATAAGTTGGTTGTAACCTTATTTACCATTTTTAGCCTCCAAAGTAACTTCCAGATTGAAGATTTGATTTTTAAATCAGCCAACTCAGAAATTAGCTGGTTTAAGGAGTGACAGTTTTTCGATTAAGATTCTGAGCAAATGAAGACGAATTTGGAAAATTCGGAACATGGGTTTTGTCCAGAACGGGCCCAATTATCTTTATGTAGAACAGTTTGCCCAAATTCGGCCTGTATAGGGAGACACGCAGGGTTCTTTGAGCACGATTTTCTGAGATTTGCTGTTGCGGCCGCCCTCCAAATCTTAGCTGCAAAACCAAATACGCCTTGTTCTTGTTGATCAAATGGTTAGAATCAATCTAATTTTGTAAAACAAATCATGATTGTAATTAGCTATGCTCTGATCTTTGTCTATTTAATGAAACCAAAGATCAGAGGACGGAAGGAGGATTGTTATTTGTAATTCTACAGTTTCAGAATAAACGTTGATCGTTGAGGCTCATTGAGACCTGATTTTGTATACTTTTGTGGATGCGATTAATATAAAAGACTTGGTGTTCTTTCCGTCTCTGCGTTTGGAGTAATCTAAGGCAGTGTACCATCGACAGCTAAGGGCCCGGCTCTGAAGGACACTTGCCTTTGTATCATTATATGGTAATCTGCGTGTGGACTGTTTATCTTTATTACGTAGCAATCTGATACATTCTTTATATGATACGCTATGTTCTGTTATGATTAATGAATGAATGATTTCTCCATGTAAGAACTCTGCACTATATAATTGAAATCACACGGGGTCGAATTGTATCTTTATTCAGCCATTTCTATAACAGAGTGCTGGTATGAATATTTGTGGGATTTGACAGTAGCATCATTCTGTTTAGAAACATAGTTATATCATCCAATATTATCAGATTGCTATATTAAGTGTGTTGTGTAAATATGATAAATGTTGTTCCATAATTCATTTGTGAATATCGTCTCATAAAGTAAAGTTCATTGAAATTGCTTTTGAAGATTGTTATTTTATTGCAGAATGTGAGTAAGTTGGTTTTAACTCGCGAGATGTAGTTCTTTTAATTGTTGTTTCATTTACTGTTGTCCATTTCATTTCATGCTGCTTTTTGTCATTTCCTTTTACTTGCGTTTATTGCTTTGGTGTGAGAGGAGGATCAAGGCTGTCGTGAGACACAGCAGACGCTATTATGCTCCCAGATCCATGATCCATACTCTAATTCCTTTTGCATCAATTTCCAGAGGAATGAGTTATTGCTACTATATCCTCGATTGATGGTTGTTTGAATGAATGATTTAGTTTAAGAACAATTCAGTTTCTTGTTGTTTCAATTAGATTTCTTTTTCAAGCATTCATTTACTTGTGGGTTTTAAGCACTATACTGCAAAACATTACTCTTGAGTAAATAGCCGCCTCAGACTGAGTACACTCTTGAAATAAAATGTCGTCCCTGGGTTGACAATTAATGTGAGGTAATTAGGTGTTAAAAAGATCCTTTTTATCGCTCCACAATTTCCAAGGATAGTCATCAACAACATTCAACATTTCCAGGGACAGTCATCAATAGTTCAACACCAATATAGTGACACATCGACTATCAGTTGATATTCCTGATTTTGTATTAATATACTTTTGTAAATTTGTTTAAATATTTTTTCTTAGCTTTAAGATTGTATAAATAACTCTCTTGAATGAGTTATTAAAGGTTTCAAACTTGGAGAGACATTTGTAAGCACTAAATGTACTCAGCTCTTTCCGAATCATTAATACCAAAACAAAGGATTCTGAATTTTGATTCATACAGTTTTATATTCCTTGTATGTTTTCTAGTTTTCATTCAATATGTTTTCTTCATATTCATAAGTTTTACAATGATAACTAGATAATATTAGTTTAGTTTCAATTCACTCTTATAAGATTTCTGAATTGATCATCTTTAAAGAGAATGAATTATAAAAACTGTTTATTTGAGTAATTCCTTCTAAATCATAAAATCATTAGTATCTTTGTAATCTTAGGCATATTTTGTCAAAACTTTCTGAACATTGTTTGAAGGTTTTCTTACTTATATTTATTTAATTTACTTTTTGGAAATTGTAACAATCATATTGTCTTTCTGTTTCTACTCATCACCAGCTAAGCTAAATCACTGTGCGGATTGTAATAGAAGCCCTTTGTTTAATATTAGTACTATTCAAAAAGGTTAGTCATCACTATTTTGAATATGTTTCATACATTGGTCCTCCAAAAATTAAAACAAAAACCGCAAAACAAATATCTTAGATGCCCTGACATGATAGTTGACCATTATCATCTCAGAGATACAATGGTAAGATATTCCCATACTAGAGATCACACATGCTAAATAGGAACAAAGAATTTTGAGGAAATCATTTAGTAATAATTATTCCATCAAAATAAAGGGGAAGCTTATATAACATCTCTACAAACACAAAAAATTTCATGCATTTCATGACCACAAACTCCAAGTCAAACTCATGCAAGATAACTATCCATTTGGAGCACATGCCCCCAACAAGTTGTCTTCTAATAAAATTGCACACGGGATTGTACTCAATGACTATAATGGCCTTGCATGAGAGAATGTAGTGTTAAATTCATTGAACAATAAATATAGTAGCTAGAGATATCTTTTCAATAAATAGATAGAAAAGTTCACCTCCCACTAATGCACTATTGAGATGGTAGATGATGTGCACATTGCATTCCTCATCCTCTTGGACAAGAACAATTTTGAGAGTTGATCTAGATTATTGAAGATATAAGATGAAGTCATAACTACAGTCAAGAGGGCTTAGAAGTAGGGATGATATCAAGGCTTGTTTCAATGCATCGAAAAATATATGTTCTTGGTCATCCCATATGAAAGGTGTATCTTTTTCTAGAAGGTGCATGAAACCCTTTGTGATCTCATCGTATTTAGCATTGAATTTACATAAGATGTTTTCCTTACCTTGAAAACGTTGAAGTGGATTGATAGTGTGAGGAGGAAGAAAATAGGTGACCTTAAGAGGATCAACCAAGATCCCATAATTAGACATGATGAACCTTAATGTTCATCTAGAAACAACAAAAATATGCATTTTGGTTTATTCAAATGAATATTATGATAGAAAAATGCATAAATATGGAACATAGATGTGTAGGATGGTCACTTGGTTGAGTAGAGTGTGTAGAAATGTCATCCCAGTATGCCTCTACAACTCACATGATGCCATGAAAAGAATAAGACAAGGCATGTTGGAAGATGGCCCCATCATAGTTTTGTAAATAGGAGCATACCTTAACAATAAATGAAAATTGTTTTATGTTGATATTTTGGATTAAGTTGTATCTACTTATATCTAAACAAACTATCCACAAAGGAAAATATCGCACCATTGGTCCATTCACCAATAATATGATCCACAAATAGAATTGAGTATTTATATATTGTACATGATGAATTGAGGTCCTTATAATCAATACAAACATCAATAATACCCCACGTTTTGGTGATAGGAACTATTATGGAAACAAAATCCATTAAGGGAACTAGATAGATGAACTTAGATTTGAGCAATTTCTCAAATTTTACCTTCATAATAATAGATTTGCAAGGATTGATTCACCATAGTCATTCTAAAATATTATTGGAACCTTTATAAGTGATGATTTCATGCTTTGCAATTTGAGGATGGACTCTAGACATCTCGCCATATGACGAAACAAAAAAATCACAAAATTCATTGAAAGGAGAGATGTAAGTAGCAATCTCATATGCAGTGAAATACATTCAGATCAGAATGCTTTCCATGACCTTAGGTTTCATGGAGATATTGGTGGGAATGAAAAGTCAAATTTTTGGAGAGTTCCATTAAGGGAACAGTTCATGTTTCATGCCAGTTTCTCATACCCAATTGACATTTCACAATGAAATTAGGGTGTGCTAGTTGTCATTCAAATCTTTTAAATAAGGGATTAAAGATTATCTAGAACCCATTGGGGTTAGGAGTAAGAATCATGCTCAACATCATTGGAAAAACTTGGCTGAGGACCCATAGTTTCCATTTGCATGAATTCATAATAAAACTTAGGCGGGCTCAAAGGTGTGTTATCACAATACATTTCAAAGTCTAAAGGATAATGGATTACTGACAAATCATCAAACCCATTAGAATTGTAGGCGACAGATATGATCATGTTAATAGTTTTAGCTTACTGTGACATTTCAAGAGGAATGATGTTAGGCCCCTATACTACTAGTGTAACCCCTTATTGTTATTAGTATAACCCCCTTATTATATTTTTGTACCCATGTAGTCCCCATATTGTTACTATTTTGCCCCATAAAAGCCCACTATTGTTATTATTGTGCCCTTACATTATTATTGTTATGTCCGCTCTAATTATATTATGACTCCTTAGACTCCTATATATAGAAAGGAGGTCTTGTCATTTGTATCATCCAAGAATTATTCATTTGTGTAATGTAAAAGGAGGTTGCCCCCTCGAAGAGGTTTATTTCTAAGGCGTTGATCTATCTTTTCTATCTTTTTGTGGGCTAGTTTCACAACATTCAGTATCACATCTTTGGATTCTAGGGTTTCGCTACTCCAAGTAGGTCATCATGGAATTTTCTCTATAACTATGTTTCTGTGACGTTTCAGAAGTGAACAAGAAAACCCATTTGAGACAAAATTGCATTTAATCGTGGGTCTGAATTTCAGAGCTTTTCGCACTATATTTGCGGAGATATGATCTGGCAAGTTCGTCTTTTTGTAGACTCCTGAATTACATTCCAAATAAGTGACCTTGGGAAAATTGTCATGAATTTTTTTTGAGCATGAGATTGCAATTTCGTCAAAAGTTACGAAAAGAGGACATGTTGTAGTTTCTTGTGTATATCTTTTTGGATTCGAAGGTCAAGAGAGTGACACGTGGCACTTCATACAAGTTCGATCTTCTCAAAAGGTATATAATCAAGTTATCTTGGGAGATTGTGTATAACTCTTTATTGGAGAATCTAAATTCAATTGGACTAGTAGCATTGGAAAGAGGACACAGAGGGCTACTATAAGTGGCAATTTTAGAACTGGAAGAACTAAAATAGAGCTATAGTCATTTCAATATCGAGCTCCTAAAATGAAGAAAAGGCGATATGAGGAAGTTTGATTGCAAGGATCTAGTAAATTAGATACTTCAGATGGAGCAATATTTTGATCTACATGGTGTACCACTACTACAAAAGGTATGTATTACATCTTCATATTTAGAACCAGTTCAATTTTTATGGTATAAAGGGCTTTTTTCTCATAAACAACTTGTTATGTGGTCAATTCTCACGGAGGAAATCACACTATGAGGATACAAAGAGCAACACCTTCTTTAGAGCAACACCACAACAATTGGAAACAGTAAAAGGGCTTCGTAACATAGTGGAAACTAAAATAATGGCAACAAGGAAGTCTACCCTTCACAACTATAAATGTGGAAGTGTTGTTTCTCCTAGCCTTCCACAACCTACAAGGGTTACACCACAACAATTGGAAGAAAAAAGAGAAAAAGGGCTTTGTTACATTTGTCATAGCATATGCACTGAAGGTCATAAGTGTGCTGAGAAGAAATTATTTTACATAGAGTATGAAGAGGAGGAAGAAAAGGATCAAGAAAAATCAAAAGAAGAGAATGCATGCCAGGACCTAATCCCAAAGAAAGGAGCAATGAATCAGACCATATCTTGTAAATCATTGGCAAGAATTACCACTCCTCAAACTCTCAAGATAGAAGGACATATCAAGAAGAAAAAGGTGCAAGAAGTGAAAGATCACATCGAGAAAGAAGAAATGAATCCGACCATATATTGTAATGCATTGGCCAGAATTACCACTCCTCGAATTATGAAGATAGAAGGACATATCAAGAAGAAATATGTTCAAGAAGTGAAATACATCGAGCATCAAGAAATGAATCCGACGATATCTTGTAAAGCATTGGAGGAAGTTACCACTCCTCAAACTCTCAAGGTAGAAGGACATATCAACAAGGAAAAGGTTTAAGCAGTGAAAGATCACATCGAGCATCAACAACAAGTTATCCAACTTTTAAAGGATAACGCCACTTTGGTGAAAAATCGAATGAAACAACAGGTAGATCAACATTGTAGTGAAAAATGTTTTGATGTAGATGATTGGGTATTTTTACTCCTACATCTCAAGAAAGCTATTTATGAGAAGGAAATGTTGG
Source organism: Pinus taeda (assembly GCA_000404065.3). Taxonomy (NCBI): domain Eukaryota; kingdom Viridiplantae; phylum Streptophyta; class Pinopsida; order Pinales; family Pinaceae; genus Pinus; species Pinus taeda. The sequence goes on along the minus strand of APFE031137013.1, from coordinate 41,965 downwards.
AAATACTACATGCACTTAAGGAATAGAAACCTTACTAAATGGGAAGACACTTCAAGGTAAAAATGGACCATGATAGTCTTAAATACTTTTTAGAACAAATATTATCTATAGAAGAACAGAAAAAATGGGTCACAAATATATTGGGTTATGTGTTTGACATCATCTATAGAAAAGGGAAGCAGAATTTTGTTGCAGATGCACTCTCAAGAAAGGACGAGGATGTGGAATCATTGTTTTGTGCTATTCTATTATCCAACCAAATTGGATAAATGAAGCAAGGGATGAATGGAAGAAGGATGAAGAAGTGTGGCCACTCATTCAAAATTTGCAGAAGATCCCAATTCAAACAATATTGCTAGAACTTGAAGAGGAAGGAAAAATCATATTGGAACCTGTAGCAGTCACAGAAACAAGAACTTGACAACTACGAAATCAATCAATTTCAAAGTATCTCATCAAGTCGAAGAACTTACCCACTGAAGATTCCACATGGGAGGAGAAGAATATTCTACAGAAGCATCAAGAACTACTCAAGCATTGAGGAGAAGACTTTTTGAAGGAGAGGGGCATGTTAGGCACCTATATTACTAGTGTAACCTCTTATCGTTATAAGTCCAGGCCCCTTATTATATTGTTGTACCCATGTAGTCCCCATATTGTTACTATTCTGCCCCATAAAAGCCCACTATTGTTATTATTCTTCCCTTACATTGTTATTGTTATGTCAACTCTGATTATATTATGACTCCTTAGACTCCTATATATAGAAAGGAGGTCTTGTCATTTGTATCATCTAAGAATTGTTCGTTTGTGTAATGTAAAAGGAGGTTTCCCCCTCGAAGAGGCTTATTTCTAAGGTGTTGACCTATATTTTCTATCTTTTTGTGAGCTGGTTTCATAACAAATGAAGGGAAATGTTCTCATTAATGAAGAGTCCTTTTACATCCTTTATCCAACTATTTCAACAATGGAACGGACATATCCTACAAAATGAACTCACAAATTATCATGGAAATGCATATCAAGATTGTATAAGGTCAACTATTTGATAGTGACTATTTTACCCTAAGGGTGGAACATATCAATGTGCAAGATGGATTAAAAAATAAATATCTTGGCATGAATCTACCTTTTCGTAAGAAAAATGTTGTAGTCTAATAGGGCATCGACGAGCTAGAAATCCATTGATTTTATTGTACCCCAAAGCTCCATAGGAAAAGTAAGAGAAACTATTTCACATTGTAAGATATTCCCACCAAAATCATTTAATGTATACTTAGGTAGTGAAAAGGTTGGTGAACTAAGAGCTTGTGAACATTTTTATCACATAATATGAGTAAATTCCCCTTCATCTAAGACTATATAATGAACATGTCATCCAAAAGCACATGTTATTATCTGAAAGGAAAAGTGTGTTGGATGATGGAAATTCCATGATGGTTGATCAAAAGGGATGATATTTGAATCTGAGGGATCTACTCCAGCAATACTAGTTGTAAGTTCCTTTAATTGTATGCAACAACTTTAAAAAACCTTAAGTTTAGATATAGAAACATTTGTTTGGGGTAATCGTCAAGAATACTATAATTGTGAGAAGCTCTTGGATCAAGATTACACAAAGTCTTACAAATTGCACCTTCAGGAGGGTATGACATACTGTCTAATGATGGTTTACCAAAGTGAAGAAGACTTTCGAGTGGAGGAGGGATCACAGGTTCCAACGTTGAAGTACCAATCTTAGGACTTTCAAAGTTATTTGCTCTAGTCGTGACATTGATTAGGTTTTCCACCATGAGGATATATTGTACAAATGATGAGGTGTTATTGTAAGAATTGACCCCATTTCCCCCTTGCTAAGGAGGTGGAGGGTTGACAACCATATTTTGTTTCTAGGATGGAAATAGATTTGTAAATACAACATGTTAATGAGAATTATTTTGCTATGAGAAGTAGCAATGGATCTCATTCGTTTGAGAACAATTGTGAGTAAGATATTCCTCACCTCAAATATTACAAGGAAAATGATTATTTCAATGTTTCCCTTTCATGCTTTCCCTATTGGTATCTTTAGTTTCATTTTCTCCTTGTTCAATATTGGAATTTCTATTGGACTTTTGTTTCTTCTATTCCCTCTTATTTACTGAGGATTCTTTACAAGTATTGATTGAAAATAATTGACCTTAGATATTTAAAAAAAGTACTAGGAGTTTGAGTTGTAAGTTGAGTAGAGAAGGCACTATAATATGTGTTCATTTGGCCCATATTGGTGGCTAATTGGCCTATGTTTCATTAGTATATACACCCCAATATACAATCATCATGGGATATGGACTTGAGATTCGATACATCACTCGATGACCAAGGAGTGTTAAGAATGATTTCAATAGAGTACCCACCTGAGAATAGATCAAGAAACATTTATGGGCATGCATGATGGCTTGTTCCTTAATTTGGGCTCCTACCATAGCAACATTTTCATGAATCATAGGAAGGATGGACTTGGTAGACCACTCATGCAATAAGTTGACAGGGAACTTATTTTCGAATAGACTTTGTCCCTCCTCCGCTAGGGGATGTGATTAGAAATGTAGTTGGAAGCATTTTGGAGAATGTTAGTGAGTATGCCAATTCCAATTGCATACCTAATAGGAAGTCAGTAGTGGTTGACAAAGCCCAATTTGAAGGACATAAAGTTATCAGAACTTGTACTTTCTATATCAATGTACCATTTGGTGGCACCAATGATAAGATTCCACTAGAAAATACAAATCCTGAGGATATCTTGCACGAAAGAGTTGGATGACCATGATAGGTGCTAAGTGGTGATTTTATATGGAGGTTCTTCACTAGATATACCATTGAAATTAGCAATGTCAGCTAGATTTTGAGGTGGCATGGCTAACCATGCCAAGTTAGGATTAATGAGATCATTGATTAACTCAAAAGATAAGGTAGCACAAGGGTTTTTGGGAATAGTGAGTTAAGTGATGCTCGGGAGTTTGGTGCGCCGTTTGACCCTTGTAAAGTTTGTGCTCAATGAATAATATGGTTTCCATTAGAGGGTTGAATCAAGGAAGTAGGTTTACTAAATGAATTTTCTCTAGCAACCATGTAAAAATTTTGAATGTTGGCGCCTCTAGAGGAAATGCCCCTAGGGACAAAACAATTATTGAAAGGTTTCTAGCCTCCTAGACCAAACAATGTGCCAAGAGGAGCTGCTCCTAGAATAATAATTTCACCAAAAATGTTGGTATCCCAAGGATTAAATGCAATACTAGTGATAGATCCCCTAACCCATTAGATATTGCAAGGAAACAAAATGTTCCCTTGAAAGGTGCATCCCTAGAATGATTGACTACCCAAAGAAATTGTAAATCCACTTAAAAAATAAGCCCCCGCATTTATGCTAGGGAATCACATGAAATTAATATGAGTATTTCAACCAAATGAAAATCTTACATTAGCTACGAACAAACTACCTATAGATATAACAAGAAACATAGTGTGCCTTGTAGATGTAGATGTAGATGTGAAAGTGGAGTTTGATCCTCTTACATGTTATGTTTTTATGATACTCCTAGTCAGACTAGAGGATCTTCCATAGATAAAAAAAGGTGGCATGGGAAATAATTTATAGGCACCCATAGTAGATGTAATAAATGGAGAGAGATGAGATATTGGGATATTCTAGTAAAAATAGAAGACAATCCCAACAAGGGTATTATGGAAAGGACTTGTGGTAGTGGAAAATGATATAGAAGCTTTGTTGGGTAATCTTTTAGAGACATTAGGTGTGTACATAGTAGTTTCTTCCATAGAAGTGACGTTAGCCATGATGGACTTTGGGTGAGGACTATATATAGGTGGAAATACCTAGACAAGTCTACGTTGACAAGTAAGGAGATGGATAACAAGATGTGAGTGACAAGGGAATGATAATGAGGTCACAAAAGATCATCAACCACTCCACGAGCTATAGATTTGGCCCCTTGAGAATCACCCAATGTGGCAACTAAAGTAGATGTATCTATTCTATTGCAAAGGTCAATCCTAGGTCCACAGGAATGAGGACCTTCCTCATAGGGATAAAGGACCTCATGGTGATGATAATAAAAAAACCTAAACTCATCCATAGCGGTTATAAAATATGTGTAAAAAAATAAAATGAATATCCTAAGGCCACTACACATGAACAAACAACATACATCTACCAAATCTAAGGAGAAAACATTCAATCCAAGAGATCAAATGGATCTTCCCATAGTGGGAGTTTGGTTTATTAGGGCCAAACATAGCTATGATGATATTGTTGGGACAATTACGTTGGCCTCCTACTTACTAGCTCTATTCCTGGAGAAAGTACCCTTAACCATGCATAATAACTCTTCATGGATTCCAAGTTAGTATTGACGAATGTCTCCCTTAGTTATATCAAGTATGTTATTTCCACTTTAGCCCATGTAAGGTACCTAACATTATTGCCACTATTGTTAACATGTATAGCCACTAAACCTTGTGGAATATTCATCAATCCAATCTACATGCAAAGTCATGGTGTCAAGATTGAACCCTCCCTAAAGAGACCCCTTGAGTATGTGTAAATAGTGCGACCAAGACCAACTAAAGAAGGGTAGATCATTGTATTGTCCCCGATGTGATGTTGTGACTGATGGTTTGGTTAGAAGGGCTTCCTATGAAATGTGTGTTTGAAAATGGATTTCTACTCCATAACTAAAGGTTCTAGTGTTTTCTTTTGTGACCTTGGAATTTTTACCTTAGAAACCTATTCCAAGGCCCTAAGATTCCAATGTAATGTTGGTGTGCTACTGGAGAGGTGAAATGATGGTGTATTAAACATTGATTTTAATGGATGTTATTTAAGTTCAGGGGTGAATGGCATGAAACTTTGATGATGTTATGATGTTTGTCAAAGAAAAATGTGTAGATAATGCTTACACAACTTTGAATTCCAATGAAATCTATCTATGTGAAGATTAGATATTTTATCATGGAATATGAAGATAGTCCTTACATCCCTTTCTTTTTCCACTTGCTCATATAACACATATCTTAATAATTAATGCAAGAAAATAATGAAATGAAACTCAAAAAAATTCAAATAAACACACTCAAAAACAAAACGTTAATTTCAAGTAAGCACGTATTCAAAGAAATTACTCAATGATTAACTAACACTTACACTTAGATAGAAACGTCAAGAGTTACAAAATGGTGGTCAAGAGATATTTAATCCAAAAAGTTCTTTTTTGAGAATTCATAACTGTAATAAGGAAGAAAAACATCAAAACTCCTATTTAGGACCTTCAACACTCTATTAGAGAGTTAATAGACAATTGATAAAGGAAAAAATTATGTATCAGAGATAAAACTAGAACATTTTCTCTAACAATGTTGTATTAATCCTACAGAGGAGTTAGGAAAGGGGTTTTTAACATAAATTTAGATTTTTTAGGAATAAATTCCTCACAAATGAATTTGAAAATGACTCATAATCACTATACAAAATGGATAAAAGTAAACAAAAAATACTATATTATCAAACAAACACAATGAAAAATAACTCACTCGGAGCTTCCCATTAGAGTCATTGGTTCTGTTAATGGAAAATTATCCTATAGTAAAAAACTCCACTACACACACTGGCCTTCCTAGGGCCTATCACAGATAGTAAGGTTTCCAATCCATTTACCCTCTCTCATGCATATGCAAACAAATAATAATATAAAAGAAGAATTAGAGTGCACCTTTTGCCAAGATGTAGATGTGTGGTCCAACCAGCTAAGGAGGTTCCTAGAGATCCTTTCTCTCCATCTACCTGCATCAATTGCTTACGCACAAACAAAAATGCACCAAATCCATATTCTTTTTTCAAACATTAGCATGAGCATTAAAGACCAATCTTAAACGCATTAATAAAAAAAGGGAAATGAGTTGATACGGGGAAACAAATTGTTTGTATCATCTCATAGTGTTACGATCATTGCTTCTCCATAGCCTCTTGTTTTTTTCCTCCCTCTCACCAAAAATCATTACCAAGTAACATAATTTCTATGGATTATCACAAGCAATCCCAAAATTCTATATTATGTCAGTGCTTTGTTACCATAAACTTTCCACCTTTTATTCTATGGAGGAAATTGATTTTATACATAAGTTGGAGGAGTGTTCACATTAAAGCTACCCACTTTGTTTACCATGATTGATATGGTCCTTTCTTCCTTATCCTTAGAAAATTATCAATTTTTAACCTATTTTCTCTTATAAATTCACGCTGCCACTTTGAATCTCTTTTAAAAAGTAATTAGAGATTTGTTATTCCCTTTATCTCCCCCTATCAAGTCATCTAGAGCATTGTTAGGACTAACAAAATTGTCTACTAGTTTGTGGGGAGTGTTGAAGGTGAAAAACAATAGTTTTTATATATCTTCCATTTACCAATTTTTTCGTCTCAATTTTCAAGATGATGTGCTTCCCTAATGAACCCAAGAGGGTGACATTTTGAACTATAACAATCTTATCAACTCACCTACCTGTATGTATTGGCCTTTAGTCTTATCTTTTGAGTTAACATGGGTAGTTGTTGGACGCAAGGATTATTATATTATTTGTAACTCAAGTTTAACCGGACACTAAGTTTTATCTAAAATTGTTATTACATACATTTATAATTTACAATCTCCCACTATATTTATGAGTTACTAGGTATTCTAGAAATGTTAACTAGTTAAGTAAGTGCATGTACAAGGGAACACCAACCTAGTTCTATTTTTTCTCTCTTATAGATTCTATTTATTATACTCATGCTAAATAATAATATGAAATCATAGTTTCAATAGTAATGATAATTGTCTTCCACGCTACCTTGTCATTTGTGTTGGTTTTATTCTCTCTTCTCTCTCATTTTGCAATAGCTAGTATACTATCCATTTCACACATATATCATATGATAATGAATATAATCATAGATGTTATCGCAAAATAAGTGAGTGTGTGAATAATACTAATATTTTATTGGATATTTCATAGAATTAGAACAATCAAAAGATAATTAACCAACTTTATATGATTGTCACACCTTTCAATTACTTATATTGGAAGTCAAAGATCCAATTGTTGATGTATAGGAGGTAAGTGTTTAATATCACAATGAAAACTAAATTTAGGCCTACATTATCCATCAATAAATTGGAGTAATTAAATAAAATGGATGAATACTATGGCAATGTCTATTTTTCCATCACCCATGATTTTTTACTTCATGTAGAGGATTGTAAAGCACTTCATGATGTTTGGATCAAATTAGATGGATTTTTTGGAATGAAGGAGGAGTTGAGAAGACATTGGCTAAAGAATGAATTGATTTCTCTAGATACCAATAACTTCAAGGATCTACAAGAATTCTTTGCAAGATTCAAAACTTTGATGACATGGGTAAAATTTCTTTGGATAGATAAGAAGGAGAAACAACTTAACCCTTTTGTACATTTTAAGTTAGGTCTTCAATATTCTTTATTTATATCTTATTTCCATACTACTAAACATTCTATGAGTAAAACTTGGAATATGAAACCTCTAGATGATTTTATGTATTCATTGATACAAAAGTATAACAATTTTATACACATTATAGATCTTAAGCCTTCCAGACTCTATTTTTTTATAATGAAGGATGATGAGAAAAAATATAAGAGGAAAACAAGTGATGTTGATCATATAGTTAGAGAAAGAATTGAATCCTTTTAGAATAATATGACCCCCAAGGGTGGAAAACATAATATAGAGAGAAAAAATGAAGCTGATACAATGTTTCGACTAGAGGATTGTTTCATTGTGGATCAAATTGATCTTATGGCCAAAGTATTTAATATAAATTATTTATCCCAGACAATTTTAAGAAGAAGAATAAAGACAATCCAACAAAAGAACAAGGTATCACTACAAGAAAAAAAGACATAGGTGAGGGGTGAAAAATGTCACCATAAGCACATTGCACTAGTAGAAAATGATGAAATTAGTGACTAGGTGACTAAAAAAGTTAGTCACTGGAATTATTTCAAGTGAATTACTACTAAATTTAAGCAATTTTAAGTGTTCGAACTAAAAATGACTAACTTAAATGACTAATTTAGTCTAGTTTCGAATATATGACTAGATAATAAGTGAACAAATTAATAATCATTAATGTAAATGATTATTATAGTACAAGAATAAAAATATGACCAAATAAAAAATACAAGGAAATGAATTAGTCATTTATGTTAGTAATTTTTAATTGTGATGGATTCAATGACCCCCCTTAAAGGGGTTTATGAATCCATAAATAATGCTAAAATTATAACATTTTTATACAATATAGAGAATGTGTTTACAATATATAATAGTTTTATGCTCCCTTTGGAAGGAGGAACAAGAAAGAGAATTTGAAACTAATATAAAAGGTTTTTAAGGGTTTATAGGAATTTGTTCCTCACATCTTAGAGAGACGACACACTATTTCTTGTGGGGTTTTTGTGGTGTTGTTACATCTTATGGTGCCCATATATCGACTTAAGTCCAAAGATTCATTAAAGAATATCTATGTGGTTTTTATGTCTAGCTCGTAGCCCTTGAGACTAAAAAGCTTGTTGTAAGTCCTAATTCCCTTGTTTACCCCCCTTACTCATGTTACATTCCTTGAATCCTCTATACAGTGTGAAGAAAATCATAATGGAATTGATATCCCATATATCTTAATTAAGATTGTTTAGAGAGGATCTATGTGGTTGTTCAATGCCAAATTCATGGTCCTTGATCATGAGAAGCTTCAATTTAGGAGTAAAGGTCTTTTTCTCTTTCGCTCATACTAATTCTTGTTATGCAAAGAATAGTAATGGTACTTATATTTGTAGCTATGGTACCTTTAATGTCCATTGGTAAAGGGCTTGAGAGTTATTCCTAGTGCATGTCAAAAATGTGGTAATGTTGTGGAAATATCAGTAAATATAAAAGCTCCAATAGAAATTCCTCCATTGGTCAAAACCTCTCATAATGTTAAATCGAGCCATATGGCCTCATTTTAATAGGTTGAAGCTTAGTTTAAAAAAGGAATAATTGTTAAAAATTTAAGAAAGAGCATGTTATAATACTCTATATTGTAACAATAAAAAAAATTTAACATAATTTTCATTTTGAAGCTTTTAATTTAAATCAATATATGAGAAATAATAATCTCATAAAAAACTATAACTTTAAGAGGGTGTACTTTTTATGCACATTATAAATCACATAAATATCATTGTATAATACCACTAATTACATACCCTTCATCCATGCTATGGTAAATTCTATGCGTTTAAACCAAATTAAAGTCAAGCCATGTTATGGTAAATTGTGTGCATTTAAATCAAATGAAATTAGCACCCTATTAAATTCTATGCATTTAAAGCAAATCAAAGTCTTTCGACAAAATTTTGGCACCACAATTTGTTCCACCTTATTTTTATTTTAATATGGAAATATGGCGTACTTAGAGGCATCTCCATGGCATCGGTCAGCTTGGGATGCTACTGCCTGACCCTGCTACACATTCAAAGCATTCACTCCTCAAATTCCAATATTTATGGATCACCACATGGCACCTTTCTCTTTCTTCAACACTACCATATGATGCTCATTCATCTCTACAAACATAGGGTTCACGAATAACCTGTAAAGGTATGGAGATTTCTTTCAATTTTGTCTTTGATATTTTTGTACTCTAATGGTATAGATCATGGGAGCAAAATTGTTTGACTAGTTCTTTTTTCTATTGAATGCATAGTTTAAAATCATCTATTAGTCAAAATAACAATTTGAGATTGATGTATATGGCTTCATCCTTGCCCGAGTACTCCTCTTTGCTTTGTCGAGGGTTTCTCATCTAGGGTTTGTGCTATAAGCATGTGAAGATATTTTAGTGTGGGGTTTATGTGGTTCAGCTTTAGTTGATACAATATAAGTTGGTCAATAAGATTTGCAATGTATACCCATACTTATAGTAAAATTCAAATGGAGATAGTTTGAGATTTCAGATAGCAGTTTCTATGAGCTTACAATCAAACATTAATCATTGGTTTTCATTAGAACTATTGTTGGTATATTTTGGGAATCACAATGTAAATTCATGTTCATAGTAAAATGCAAATGGAGATAGTTCTAGATCTCAGACTAGAAATTTGTTAGTAAATCATTCTCTTAAACGCTCAGCACTTCTGGTCCAGAAATGAAGCATAAAATATAATTTCAATAAGCACCTAAGACATTAATCTCTGTTGATATTTTTATCAATCTATGAATTTGTCCCTTCAACTTCTTAATCTCCAAGCCCAAAGGAAATTAAATCACGATGAGAGAAAGATATATTTGTCAAGCTATTAATGCAAATAATATCCATATTACTACAAGGTACATATTAATTTTCCAGTGCACCCCATGTAGCATGACTGCCATGGATTTATTGGGTGATTTTCCCTTTTCATTGATGGGAAAATATCCACATGCACCTACACCCAAGTATTGAGATTTTTTCATAACTTTGAAAGCATTGATGTCGAAATCCAAGTTCCCCTTCAAGTCTATGTTCTTACCTAACCTGTGAAAAAACTCTGAACAGAAAGGGACTGCACATGATAGCATGTTACCACTCAGATTAAGGTGGTACATGTGACATATATTACATATAATGGAAGGAATATTGCATAACAACCTGTTTTTCTCCAAATTCAAAGAGCTTAGATTCAAAAGATTTCCATAAGCCACATATATTGACCTCGAGCCCCCAGAACTAGCAAGCCTAATCTCCTAACATTTCTGAGCCTTCCAAGTTCAATAGGAAATGGAGAAAAAATTGGATTCTTATCTATTATGAAGTACTGGAGGGTCTGTAAACTTCCTAATGATGCAGAGAATCTTCTGTTTAATCTTACTATTATTGAGAGCTATGAACTCCATGTTTTTCAGGTTCACAAGAGTTGAATAAATGTGGCCTATGAGGGAATTAGAGCTCAAATCCAGCTTCTGCAATGTCCTTAGATTGTAACGGATTCCTAAATGGGTCCTCTAAGATTGTTTAAATGCAAAAATTACAATTTTTATCTTCACCATCAATTCCCTATCCATTAGAGAAGCCAATGGAGCCATGTTGATGAGGATACCAACAATTAAAGCGTAGGGACAATGCAAGGATCTTACTTGAGGTGTTATTAAAAATGGCACAATGGATGGCATGTTGGGTAAACATGACTAAGAGTGGAAAATAATTTTATATGTCTGGTATACCTTTTGAATGACTCAGGTTGTTTCATGAGACAATTAGGATGGTGTACTAGTTTCATGTGGACTCAGAAATCCCCTTAACAAGGGTTGATCATTGAAAAAGCATTCTAATAAAAGATTAGGGGAGGACGATGGAAATTGGCAATGTGTTGAATAATGTGTTAGTCATGGAAAGGAAACAACATTCATGAGTGAATGTGAGTGGAATATTGTATCCATTATGTACATGATCATTGAGGACTACAATAGGTTGGCCTTGATGGAGACAACACAATTCTATATTGGGTGGTTAGTTGTTAAGGAGTATTTGGGTTAAAGGAGGTGGTAGAATGTTGCCTAGAGGTGGGTGGTGATGATGTGGCATTTCTTACCACTAAATGGACATTTCAACATATTTTATAATTTAAGGTGCTTCCCTTGGGTTCAATTAAAACATGTTGGGTTAAATGAGGTGGTAGAATGTTGCCTATAGTTGGGTAGTGATGATGTGGCATTAATTACCACTAAATGGACATTTCAACATCTTTTATAATTTAAGGTGGTTCCCTTGTGTTCAATTAAAACATGCTGGTTAAGCATAGATCATTATGCATAACTACCAAAGTATGCCAATGTTATGCAATGACTAATTTTTAATAATTATATAGCATGCTTAAACAATGACTAGCTTTCTATAATTATATAGGAATGTTTTAAAATAAAAAATAAAAATAAAAAATTCTTTATTACTCTCTTCTTTGTCTTCTTCTTCAGTTTTTTTTAAATAATTATAACTTACTTTTATACGAACCTAGATCCATCTCAATTACAGATGTACCAAACACCTAAAGGGATCAAATTTATTTTCAGTCTAAAAGAGATTTGTATCTCAATATATTTGATCCCTCTTAGTCTTTTGTAGAGCTAGAGTTAAAATGGATCTCAGGTAGTTTAAATTATTAATTATAATTGATTATAAAATTTTTATGATCCCTTTTAGTGCTTGGTACATCTAGAGTTAGAATGGATCTAGGGTAGTTTATTTATTAACTATAATTAATTATAGAATTTATTTTATTTTTATTGGGTCAAAACGTTTAACAAAACATTACATCTCTATTATGTTAGGATTTTATTTATTTTTAAATTTCATTTTGTTTATTTTACCAAGTCAAAATGTTTGATGAGACATTACACTTTTAACTAGACATAGCAACATCTCTACCATAAAGGTTAGAAAGCCTCTAGTGACAATTAAAAATGGAAGACCTAAATTTCTGCTAATAAATAATAAATTAAAAACCTAAGAAATTAACAACCAAAAAATTTAAAAAACTATTAATATTATTAAAAACAATTTTTATTGAAACTATCCAATAAATTAAACCTTTAAAAATTAAAAAACTAATAAGCTAATATTAGAAATGATATTTTTCATTGAAATTTTATGGCTTTCCCTCCATTCCATTAAAAAATTAGAAAAATAATAATATAATAGTAAAAACAATTTTTAATTAAAACTTATCCCAATAAATTAAACATTTGAAAAATTAGAAATAATAATAAGCTAATATTAGAAATGATATTTTTCATTGAAATTTTATGGCTTTCCCTCCATTCCATTAAAAAATTAGAAAAATAATAATATAATAGTAAAAACAATTTTTAATTAAAACTTATCCCAATAAATTAAACATTTGAAAAATTAGAAAACTAATAAAATAATATTAGAAATGATTTTTTTCATTAAAATTTTATGGCTTTCCCTCCATTCCATTAACGAATTACTCATATCAAAAGCTGCTACCTAGACCGAGGTACTAGGGAGAGGTCATTCGAGAGGCCATGCGCAATGGCCAGCCTAGTCGACCCAACTTTATTACTAAGAAATGCATTTTTATGGCTTGGTTTGGGATGCCCATTATAGATTACTCATCTCCTTTCTGTTGTTTCTTACCATACCCAACCTTCCTAATATGAAATGCATTTTATTGCTACCTTACATGAATCCATCTCCCCTATTTTAGGACTCACCTGAATTAGTAGTGTCTCTAATGTAGTTTTTTGCTTTGAGCTGGGCGAAAATAGGTAAGAAAGAAATGTTTTAAGAAGCAAAAATAAAAGAGTAATATATGTGTGTTATTGCTGGATCTAGCTGTGGTGGAAAAATTAGGTGTGACCAAAACCCTTACAAAATTTATCCATGTTTTGCATGGTCCAACATTTTCTCCTCCATTGAGCCAGTCTGCCCCAAGTAACCAGCAGGCGAAAGAGATTTGCAGAGCAACAAACAAGATCACAAATATTACAGAGGACCAACATGAATCCTCAAGCCATGTAACCCCACAACTATTCTTGGAAAGAAGTTAGAAATCATAATAATTTCTCTTATATTCATCAATTTGTCCTGATTATTCGCACTGACGACTAGCAGCTCGGCCAAAATGTTGAAGGAATACATATTCCTTCAGAGTAGCCTCTGCTCTTCTGCTCTATCTAGTATTTAATGGAAGTTTACACTATATTTTTTAATTTGAAATTAAGTTACACTAGGATATGAAGAGGTGAGATTGTAAATGACGTCACTAAATAAGAATACTAATATAAGAGGTTTGAGTCACTGGAAATTACATTATTTCTGATTTGTGTTGTCCCTAACAGATTTTGGCAAATGTTTTAGTAGGTTTAATTTCAGTTAAGAAAAATAAAACCATTGTTGACGTAAATTGCTAGAACATACCTATTGAACTAAAATGTCAATACTAGATTCATTGCGCAGAGGTTTCAAGGTATCAAGATACAAAACATTATTGAAGTTTGTTATTAATTGCATTAGAGTGCTAAGATATAATAGAGGTTTCAATGTATCACCCCAACTGCCTCATTTCTCCTCGCTATCTACAAGAGATTGGGGGTTCTTGTATGGCAGTTGGACATTCAAAACAACACAGACCTTGGAAATATCAAGAAACAATGAGGTTACAACAATTTGGATATAGTGATCGTTAAACACCTCTCATTTCTTTGTTGAACCTCTATGAGTCAGAATTTGAAATTACAGAGATTGTACTTGTCTCTTTCCAGCTAGTGCCATGTTCAATCTTCCCAATCCACATGGATCTACTAATTTCAAGAAAGCAGTAGTGTTAATAAAAAGATACCAGTGAGACTTATGATAACGAACAAGTAGTGCGTTTTTCACATGATTTTGACATTGATCAAGATCTTTATTTGGCACAGGTTTACCATGACTTGGGTGAGATTATTAGATAAGGAAATGTGTTATTATCCATTCAATGAATCTAGATAGGGATTCAATGATTCTGGATAATGATAAACAGACTCTCCAATCTCTAAAAATATAAACAAACATGAAAGAATGAGTTAGCAAGGTAAGATCAAATGAAAACTCTAAGCAAATAACCACTTGTCAAGTTGGCCCAAGTTGAGACGTATGGACAAATGGTCTAACGGGTGGATTTCATGATCGACAACCGCTTCACCCACACCAAGATCAAGGGTTCCCTTCACATGAAAGTGTAGACCATTGTTATCACCTAGACCTTAACAACCTTTCAGCTCAAGGTTAAGGTCATTCTACTACAATATATTTTCATGTAACATTTTATCCTAAGATTTATATGCTTAATCGTGGTTACAATATGATGATATTATCCACCAAAAATTTTCATTGTTAATGCAAAGAAATTCATTGGAATGCGTGGGAGTCAAAAATCGTAAAGCCATTGTCTCTATAGGTATTTTTTTGTCAACACTATTGCAGAGAAAAAAAAAAAATATATATATATATATATGAAGAAGTCAACCCATATGAATGGATCTACGAGTCTTAAGCTAGATAATATCGAAGAGAAGTAGTCCTAGAGTACTTGAGATGCACCCATAGAGAAAATCAATTGGAACTCCATGCAGAGAAGGACTCTGCTCGATATGTAGCTCACCTAAGAATTCAATTAAATTGATAGAGATCATATGTTTTTGATGCCTCCTAACCTTAGCGTTCGTGAATGTTTGTCTCACTTCATTCCAATCCCATGCTTTGAGAGGTAAACTCAATGCCATTTCCACATAATTTTGTGTGGAGAAACCCATATGGAATGGTATGTTTCCTAGGAGGGAATTATATGAAGGACCAGATGTGATCAGAGACACAAGCCTTGAAGATTATTTAGGAAAGGTCAAACAGTTATTTACTGAGCACTCCATGCCCAAGAGGAGATGAAATTTGTTCTGGAAGTTAGACACCATGCATAACAATGAGAAATGGATACACTTTTGCATAAAGAATGGGCATCGCATAGTCCTCCCGCTTGGCATGCACCACCATTTTACCCACGATGCCACCACCAATTATGTCAATAGTCCTCCCGTCGGGCATGTACCACCATTTTTCCCATGATACCCCCACCAATTATGTCAAGGTGATGAGGTTATTCATGGGTTTTCATATTCGACAAAACATCAACGACCCGCTGATGACATGGAAGCCAGGAAGAATTACCATGCAAAGGTGATGAACAAACCTATGGTGGTAAAGCCTAGAAGCGTTTGATTAAATAATACATTTGTATTATTATTTTCATTTGAAAAAAATAATCATTCATTTGTATTGTGATTTTTTTTTTAAAATAATACTCAAGTTTGTCCCACATGTTGTTTTTCCAATTTTTTATGTACATGAATTGCCAAGGTTTGAAGCCATTCCACTACTTAATGCTTCAAAGTAACGTAAAAAATAATTATTTATTAAGGATCTTGTTTTTGTGCAGGGTTTTGAAATAAAATATCTACTAGAAGGAAGAGGACAGACATCTCAAAGAAGAATGTAAAGGCATTTATTTTACTATTTTTTTTAGCTCTTCATCGTTGATATTTATTACATTGAACTAAGAGAATTTGTCATAATTATAATTTGTTATTCAATTTTATTTTAACATTTACTGGAAAACGATCTCCACAACAATTTAATACTTATCGGTTTTAACTACTGCAAACTTCATCTTTGGGGATTGGTCGTAAGTAATATAGAAGTTTCAGCGTAGAAGGCATTGGCATTCCAGGCCACCCACAAACATCAATTATTGAAGCATGAATAAGAAGTCAGTCCAAGGAACGATGTGTAGGTCCTAGTGATTTTGATGTTCCTTCCTAGGAAAACTTAGTTAAAGTACTTGTGATTAATTGTTTCTTGTGGAGGGTGTCCTGCCTGTGAATGTGGGTTGCTTTGGGTTTCTTATGGTTTGCTTTTGGCTGATTATGGTGCCTGATATTGCAGATCCAACGCAATGCTTCTGAAGTTTAAAGGAATCCTTTTAAAAAAACGTTAATATTTATCTATAGAAATGTAATTTGTGAGGGTGAAGTAGACTTCCTTAATTGGATTTTTTGGGTTGTAATAGTCTCTCTATGAGTGCAAGGGTCTAACTTACCACTAATTAGTAGACTTTCTTAATTGGAGTTTATGGGTTGTAATAGTCTCTTTATGAATGCAAGGGTTTAACTTGCCACTAATTTCATTTTGAATGCATGCTATAGATGCATCTACATCGGCCACAGAGACACAAAAACACCAAAGCATGGAAGATGACGAGGTGAACATGGATCATGCGGTTGGTATACTTGCAGATTGGTTATTTCAACTTACTTATCTCACAAGAGGAGCTCATCTCTTCATAAATAGACATTTTTCAAGAAGATATCAACATTGATGTTATATTTTGAATAAATTAGAAATAGTAGAGAATCCAGGTACACATCTAATCATCTCATAATTGGATTTTGGTGTTCTTTCTCTTGTTCCCTTAGTGTAATCTTCGAAGTTTGTGCCATCAATATTTTAAATTTTTTACAGTGTATAAAACTATGCATTTCCATCAGGAATTATAGCTTGGATCCTCTCTCCACATTGGGTTCCCTTAAATTGCAGTTACGTGCCTCTTTATTTAATAATATTGTCAACCATGTTTGTTTACCATGCATTCTATACGTCAAATGTTCTCACTGTATAACAACCTATGTTTCTAGTTATGTAGTTGTCGAACCTCTTTAGCATTTGGAGTCTAACTTGACACATATCTAGACAAATGGGATAAAATAGAACTAAAGAGGGGTATATAACTTGATGCAAAGACTCTTACACAACCAAAATGAATCTTACAATAAAAATTATTCAAGTTATCCTTTAAAAGCAATAATTCATCCTTGTCCTCTTTTAACACCACTAGTTTTTGAGACACTTAATGATCACTACTTCAGTTAGAAATGGCTTCAATTTATCGTTTGAAACTATTATCTCATATGAATTCCATTCCAAATTTCCTACTATAAGTCTTACAACTAGAAATTTTTTGTTGATCGAAAGAACCAAAAGGAGGTGGTATGAGGATTATCAGCCATGCCATGTTTTTCTCTAATTCATCAATTATGAACATGAGGTCACTTTACAAGGTAGATACAAAATGTCATTATTAAGTTAGTATATTGGAACTTGATCCTAATATGGACAAGGTTGTGTATATGGACAATCCATCAGCAATTTCTAGCTTACCATCTCCATTTAGATCACCATCTCCTTTATGGATTAATATGTCAACTCCCATTCATGAGGGAGTTCAACTAACCAATGTTGCAAGGAACCTTTACACTCTCCTAAAATCACTCCATCAACGAATATTTCTCTAACCCCACAACCTAAAATGTGTGTAATGGGAAGAAAAACTTATTAAACTTGTCACAATCCATCATTACCCTCGGTAACTCCTCAAGTGAAATCCAAGTCTAATTTGTCATTTTGTCCCTTTTTTGTGCCTAAACCTATTCATGGAACCCTTAATGATGGGAGTTTGTTATAAAATTTTGAGCCTTATAAAATGACCAGACCTTTGAGTTTTGTTTCTTCTTCTATGCTTGGAACTACTATTTCTTGGCTTGGCACTAATGATAAGATGGATGCCCAAAATGGTGGCATGAGAATTGAAGGAAAATTGAGGATTGAGCAGTGACATGAAAAGAAGAGGAAAAGAAGTATATTAGAAGGGTTTTTTGAAACTATTGGGTTGACTTCTAGAAGGCTGAAAATTCTTGCCTTTAGCGGTTCTACACCTTTGCCTATGTCTTAGGTGGGAGTGTTTCAGGGGTCAATGGTTGTTGTTCGGGAGGGTCATGATGATGAAAATTTGAATTATTTCTTGAACATAGTTTCAAGTATGAGATTTGTGCATTCTCTTTCTTATTATCAAATCATATGAAGAAAGGGGGCAGAGCACATAGTCATTTTTACTCAAGAAACAAAAGGTTGTATAGAGCAGGCTAGATTGTATTATGAAGAAGTAGCTTCTTTTCCAACAACTGTAGTTAAGCACAATCTATTGATTTGGAGCCATATAGTTTCACAAAGAGACTCTATAGTGAGTCCTGTCTATGGAGCAAGGCTTGCATCGTGTGTCACTGCAGCATTTGTACCTATTGTAGTAACAAATGTAGCAACAACAACAACAAAGTTTGCACATGAAGTTTATCTTTAGTTTCTTTTCAAATATTAATGGTATTTACCACAGCTATTTATACTAACATCTAACTTCTTTCCTATGGTTGGTCATTTATGATAGCGTGGAAAATATCATGCTAACGCTCAATATGTTTTAACATGCTTGTCACCAATAGCATGCTTATTATTCACAAAAGAGGATGATGCACTCTTGGACTACTTGAATGAAGGGGCACCAAAAATTGAACGAAGATGGTAAATAGTTTGATACATAAGGATGACAAATTGATGTATTCATAAATTCTACATAAATTGATATGAAGGTATAAAAGGATAATGAATTGTGGGATTTAGGAATTTCTTATCACTCTGGGGAGTCTTGTACATCAGCATTTGTGTTATATATGTGCCTTACTACAAGCATCAGTTGACATTCGTATCGTGTCTATGGCTCAAGCATCTGGCAATTATTCCAATGCTCCTTATGAATTAAAGTGATGGATCTAGAACTAGTTGGAGTTCCTTTGTTCCTGACTACAACCCAAGGGATATTGCTGCAAATATAAGGTACATGCTTAATGATGAACCCTTGAAGCCAATGACTCCTTGGTACAAGGGCTTTAAGGTAATATTTTTTCCATTATTCAATAAATATATTTGTACATATTTTACAAATTTTAGGTGAATGCTTACAAAACTTCACTTTTTATTATGTCATTAATTTTAGCTAGAACTATACTTGGAAGTGGTATGAGGATTGTCAACCATGCCATGATTTTATCTAATTCAACAATTATGGGCATGAGGTCAGTTCACATGCCAGCTACAAGAAGTCATTGTTCAATTAGTAAGTTGGAAATCTGTCCTAATATGGACAAGGTTGGGTATATGCACAATCCATCAACCATTTTGAGTTTACCATCTCCATTTATGTCACCATCTCCTATATGGATTAATATTTCAACTCCCATTCACAAGGGAGTTCAACTAACCATTGTTGTAAGGAACCTTTACACTCTCCTAAAATCACTCCATTAAGGCATATTTCTTTAACCCCACAACTTGAAATGTGTGCAATGGGAAGAAAAACTATTTGAACTTCTTGTAGTCTGTCATTAACCTGGGTAACTCCTCAAGAAAAATCTAAGTCTAAATTGCCATTTTGTCCCTTTTTTGTGCTGAAACCTATTCATGGAACCCTTAATAATGGGATTTTTTTATCACATTTTTGTGCCTTATAAAATAACCAAACCTCTAAGTTCTTTTATTTCTTCTTCTATGACCAGAGCTATTTTTTCTTGGGTTGGAACTAATAATAAGATGGATGTCGAAAATGGGGGCATGAGAATTGAAGGACATTTGATGATTGAGCAGAGACACAAAATAAAGAGGAAGAGAAGTATATTAGAAGATATTTTTGAACTATAGGCTTGACTTCTAGAAGGCAGACAATGCCTCCCTCTCGTGTTTCTACACCTTTGCCTACATCTCAGGTGGTAGTGTTTCAAGGGTCAATGGTTGTTGTTCGGGATAGTCATGATGATGAAATTTAAAATTATTTCTTGACCCTAGATTCAAGTATGCCATTTTCAAATTCTCCTTTTTATTATAAAATCATATGAAGAAGAGAGGCATATCACATAGTCATTTCTACTAAAGGAACAAAAAGTTGTATAGAGCAGCCTAGATTGTATTCTAGCCACTACAGTCAAGCACAACTAGTTGATTTGGAGCCATATAGCTTCTCAAAGAGACTTTGGAGTGAGTCTTTACTGTGGAGAAAGGCTTGCATCCTTTGTCACTACAGTATAAGTACTTGTTGTAGTAACAAAAGTAGCATCAACAATAATAAAGGTTGCACATGAAGCTTCTCTTTAGTTTCTTTTGAAATCTTAATAATCTGTATCACTCCTATTTATACTCACATCTAATTGTGACCCCTTTCCTATGGTGGGTTATTTATGATAAGGTGGAAGATATCATGCTCATGCTCAATATGTTTTCACATGCCTATCACAAATAACATGCTTCTCCTTCACAGCAGAGGATGATGTACTCTTGGACCACTTGAATGAAGCTGGACAAAAAATTGAACCAACATGGTAAATAATTTGATACAGAAAGATGATAAATAGTTATATTCATAAATTTTACATAAATTGATAGGATGGTATAGAAGGATGAGGAAATGTGGGATTTAGGAATTTTTGTATAACTTTGGGGAGTCTTTTACATCAGGATTTGTGTTATATATATGTCTTACTGCAAGCATGGGTTTTTGTTGGTATTTTGTTTGTGGCTTACGTATGTTCCAATTATTGCAATGGTCATTGTGAATAAAAGTGAAGGAACCTAAATTGGTTGGAGTTCCTTTGTGCCTAACTATAACCAAAGGTATATTGGTACAAATATAAGGTGAATACTTAATGATGAACCCTTGAAGCCAATGACTACTTGGTACAAGGGTTTTAAGATAATATTTTGTCCATTATTCAATAACGATGTTTGTAGAGTATTTTACAAATTTGATTTAACTTGTGTTTTCACCTTTAATCTTTGGTGTCTTCAAGTGAACAAATAGTTGTAAAGGATAATTGTGTGACTTACATCATTAATGGAATGATAAAGTAAATTAGTGATACCACATTGAGAATTATAGAGTTGCATGTTTGCAGGTGGACTTAGATTACAAGGAACTTTTGGAAGCATTAATGGTTGGGAATGATAAGATTACATATCATTTCATGAGGGTAGCTTGCTATCATTCATCTAAAGAGGTTATGCCTAAGAAATTTTAAATATTGTGAAATTATTTTCTAATGAAAATATTTTTCTTCCAAGACTACAATGAATACAATATTGATATTGTTATGCTCCTATACCAATAGGCGTCATATTTCATGATTGACTTGATGAGCTCTGTAATATGATCATACATTTTCTTGTTGCGAAGATTTTCCATATTTTCAAAAAATCAAAAAATGTAAAAAATATAAAGAGGCTATACCCTAAAATAAAAATCAAAGGGTAAAAAAAAATAAAGATGGTCAAAAAATGAGAAAAAATGAACCCCAAACAAAAATAGACCAGGAAAGTGTGCAAGTCTAAATGCCACTACTTTTTCATTTTCTGTAATAAACAAATTATGTGCAACTTATTAACTTATGCCACAATTGATGAACGGTCAAACAGGTTAAGCTTGACTAGTTCATATTTCAATTTCATGTTTTAGAGAGAGAGAATAAATATCTGACCAAACAGTGTAATCTTGGCAGATAAGTAGATAGGCAGAGTAAATAAAAAGGAGCTCAATAGTTTAATCTGAGCCCTTGGATTTAATAAGTGGAAACTTAGGTAGGCTTGCCATGTAAAAGAAAATGATGATTTGATAAGGGTTTACTAGTCCAAGTGCACCGAAATAAAGAAGAAAAAATGCTAGCTTCAAGTAGTTAGGGTAGGTAGATGATGTTGTAGAATGAATCACACGTGATGAATAATGTCTCTAAATTTGTTAATCTTTCACTTTCATCACAAGGCCAAGGCATACAGTACATTAAAGCATCTCAAGCAAAACAAAGTCAACATAATTAACTCCCCTTCTCATTTTCCCTAATTAATCACTAATTTCCCCTAAGTACTAAGGTATTTGCTAAATTGGAGGGGCTTAGAGCATTTCTATGACTTCTCCAGAGACCGGACCCTCGGCCCAATAATTCAAAAAGCCTAAGTACTTAAAACTATTCATAAACCATTCATTCGGTTTCATAAGTCTTTTCCTAAATAAAATCATATTTTACTTAGGAAAATTACATAATACCCATAAAACCCCTTTTCCACCTTAGCCTAAGTTTAAAATTACACACTTTATTGTTCTTTTTACTTCGTTCTTTTTCACTACATTACCATATTAACTATTAATTTATATTATATAACTCCTGCGCAAAAATATTCCCCTTCTCATATTATTTAACTATATATAAAAACCTGACATTTTCTATATTCCACCCCTGGTTGAATACAACGATAGTCATAGTTTACAAAAGCATTAATGAATTAATCTGTAATTCATTAAGAACCTAATTCCCACCCACTCCACAAAACACGAGATTAATTAACCCTCTAGGTTAATTAATAATCATCCCCGCCATCCATAAATCACCCCGATATAGTGATTAACCTATTTAATGTATTGATCCTGCAAAAATAAAGTTCCATTATCTCCAATTCCCATCAACCATCCGATCACTCCCTTTTCGTCCAATAGTTGATGATGATATCGCGCCCCCCTTGGTGACCGTGCTTTAACACGTGATCACCAGGAGGTTTTCTGCCCATACCTCCGCCACGCGTCGCATAGTCCATATGCTGTCTCGCCCCCAACCCAAAACCGTCGAGCCTCAAAGGCAGTGCGATACAAACAGCTTACCACCCTCCACATAGCGACAAAATATCACATCTCGCTTATGTCATACACCCGATAACACCAAAAAACCCTGCCAACCTCAGTTTTGTGAAATAAAGCGAACAAATGTCATTTTCGTTGTAGTATGTTGCGCCACCTAAAACCTTTGTTAACCAATTAGAGCATGGTTTGCCTCCCAAAAATCATTCTAGACTCACTCCACAGCCCTCTCAAGCTCAAATATAACCTTTTTGACCTCCCCTACAAACCAATGCTTTCTTAACAATTTGGTTTGTTTTATAGGTGATGAGAAGACCACATCCTTGGGTAAACAATCTTAATACTAGTCATAATACTTGTTTACTCCAAAAGTGTTATCAAATGTATTCAAATAGAGATGGAAGATAAAACATACAGTTGAAAGACAAGCAAAGGGAATAGAAAATTAGACGATTTACTATTGAAACAGACAGTAAAAACCTAAACTACACGTTGAAGGTAAAAGGACACAGTAAAGAACAATCAAAGTGTATCAGGGTTAAAGAGTATCATATTTAAGACCAAGTCAAGTAAATAAACCAGCATGAAGATAAACAACAGGGAAGACAATTACAAAACATAAAATACAAATTTGTGACGAAGTGGAGACAGATGAAAAACAGAACGGTAAAAGTAAACAGTAAACAGTAAACAATAAAAGTAAACATGAAGACATTGAGGGTTAAACAAATATGAAAATACTTTCACTAGATACAATGAATTTCATCCAAAGTAAAAGTGAAAAAATGTCAAAAGAAGTTCAAGGTTAAAAGATGAAATCAGAGCAAAAATGGTACATTCTTCATAAATTTCCTGTTTAAGCCATAGTTTTTCATAAACTATTGCAGCCAATCCAAGAAGTATTTCGAGAAACTACAGGAGGTTTTTGTTCCCCACCAGCTAATATACAAAAACCTATCTCATGTTTTACACAGGTGTTACTAAGAGGGAGATAAGTGTATGTATTCAAAGCCTATTTTTCAGTTTGTGCAAAGTCTTGTTTTTGACATATTTTTGCAGAGAATATTATGAACAACTAGAGATGAATTTTCAGAAACGGAGATATTTTTATTTCAAAAGAATTCATGTATACAAAAACCTCTTTCACTTTTTACAAATCTATTACAGATTGAGATATACAAGTGAATCGTTCGACCCCAAGTTTGCAGAATTTCTAAGGAAGAATGCACAAAGGAAGGATGTAGTTAGTGACTGGGATGCCTCATCATCAACTAAGAGTTTCTATCAAATTCGAATTTCTCTTGTTTTTCACCATAAATCCATCGAAATAGTGCCAAATAGATTCATTAGTTTTGAATGTACTTTATTTAAGTTCTATTAATGTAAACAGTTGGAGATATTTGTGAAACTAATCTTGATATTTTTTCAAGATACTTCAGTTTACTATTAGTATAAATACTTCTTCATTTGAAGTATTTTGGGGTGGATTCATATACATTGCTGTAATACTGGTTTTTTGGAATAAAGTGTTGATTGGATCAAATTTTCATATGGCTTGCTGGACAAAGAATTAATGCAAGGGACTTTTCACAGATTTCTTAAATCAAACTCTAGATCAATAAGTCCTCTATAACTTATGTTTTAAAGTTTTCCCTATTTCTTATATCATCTTCGTTCATATCTAAATGATACACAAAAAGGAATAATTCAGAATATGCTTGATTGCGCTCTGTCTTCAAAAGTTATCATTTTCTATGTTTTCTTTTGAATTAGAATAAACAGTGAAATATTAATTGCTCCTATTTTCTAGTTCTGCTACTTTGATTATGTATTAAAGAATAGTTAACTGGTATTTATTAGTAATCATCCATGTTCCCTCTCCAAATAGGTTGAAGGATTCTTAATTGCTCTTCACCCATTTTGAAAGCATCCCATTTATTCCAAGTCTTTATTTCTCTCCTGTTTGACCATCTTGCCCTGTGAAACCATCCTTTGTTAAGAAACTAAGTCCAGTTAAGCCATCTTCCTTGACTCCATTATCCCAATGGCCTAAACTACTCAGTCTTACCACTTTACTATTGAATCTCACCACCCAAACTCAAACAAACTCCTAAACTTCACAACTAGCCTAATATCCTTAAAAAACGAAGCTAAAACTTAAAGAGAGAACCCTCTCTGGATACAGATTGGCTAGAATCTGTATCTAAAAGATTGGTTTGTGGTTACCTCGGCCTCCTTTCCCCTTCTTGCAACTTCTCGGAAAACTTGAGTGATAATAGATACCAGGGTCCATTTTTGAGGAGTCATTGTCTTAAGAGAATAAGAAAATTGAACTTCAAGAAGGTCTTTTAAATAAATTCAAATTGACTACTACAATCAGTGCCAGGAACATGCATATTTTTTACTCAAAGGAAACCATTCATAAATATGAGACCCATGAGCAAGGCACGTTCCTGAAACTCATCGTTATTTGGTTTTCTATAGGTTTCAATTCTTGTCTTTAAATTTACAAGCTAAAGAAGAGTTGTAGATTGGATTACCTCATAAAATTCTAGTTTTCGAGGACTTATATCATATTCGACTAGAATTTTATGAAAAAAGAAAGGTAGGTGTTTTATTTATTGTCCTTTTCTTTCGCGGGTTGTTCTTTTCAACTAACCATGATCAACACATTTGTTTTCTTCTATTTCTATTCCTCCTTTGTTTATTGTATTTTACCTATTGTATTTTGTTATCTTGGCCCTTGAAATTGTTGTTATAGGTTTTTATTGAATTCTTAGTTTATTTTGTGTCCAAGTACTTGTTTTAGCAATGCCCCTTGAAAAATTACCATGAGTTGAAAATTTAGAAGCCAAACAAATTGTGTTTTTGTTTCATATAAAGAATAACAGTTATTTTGGATCAACCCTTCTAACATTGAATTGAAATTGTGAATTCAGAAAGTTCAATTAGACAACCTTTATGTTGATTTGCTGATATTGGACAATAAATTTAGATTCATACTAGAATTTGTAAATGAATAATTCATAGTGAACAACATGAAATCTGTAGATTTGTTGCTTGAATTGAAGAACAAAGGTTTACCTCGATTGACTCTTAGGTAAAACTCTTCCAAATTATCATCTTGGCATTGAATTCCTCTTCTCCATCATTAGCCAGTTCCACTTGACCCTTCATGTAGTTCTCGTCTTTGGTATCACAACTTCTTTCCAATTGAAAGCTTGTTTTATAAATCAAGGGCAAGCAGTGCAATTTTTGCCTTCCAAATATTTTCTTTCTATAAATATTTACCTTGTTTCGAGTATTTATTAATTTGTTTTTGTTTTTCATTTTTTTTAACATTAGTGGTACTAAATCCACTATGTTCATTGGTTTTTTCGGGGACTTAAGTGAGACAAATTATTTTGTATCCATTTCCAAATGCAGAGGGTGCTAACTAGCTCACTATGATTGAACTTCTAAAGGAACATGGTGCAAACTATTTAGTATGTTTGTTGATGCAGTTCAAAAAATTTCAAGTACATATTTATTGTTGCCAATTTCACCCTTGATATGTGTTATGATTCTCGGTTAATATATTCCATCTGCTCTCTTTCTCTTTGTTGGTTATCATGAACATCAATTTATTCTACTTGACACTTGAAGGCAAACTTACCGAATATTAGTTGGAAATTATGAAAGGGGTATAGCATTAGAGGACTAATCCTATATTGATAAATCCGACCAACATGATTCTTTTTTTTTGGGCTTTGACCCTTTCCTAAGAAGAAATATTTCGAAACCATCAAGTGTCAAACTATGAAATAAACTATGTTGGGACACTTTTGTAAAACCAAAAAATATATCTGTTCAATATTGGATATATTTGATTTAGCCATTGCATTATTATTTTATCTTGTTATGAAATTAAACACTGATGCTTGGGAAATTAATACATTAAACATCTAAGGTATCTTTCCTTCCAATTTTTAAAATTCACTTGTTACCTTTTCATTGTCTCATCCCAATGGGATATTTTTTATATAAGTTTCCATTTCAACGAAATGAGTGCTAAAAAATATTTAGGGATTGGAAAAATGTTTTTCTTTTTCCTAAAACAATAATATGAGTTCTTCACCAAATAATTACATAGATCTTTGTTTCACATTTTTATATTTGTGATAATAAATGCATGGTGAAACCTTCCAGATTACCATATTAATTAGATTTGCACAAAACTATTTTATTAATCTCACAATGATTTCAATATATCATAATTATTGAACGCAATTTTATACCCTTGGTTCTTGTGTTGTTTTCTAAATATTTGAATAATATGATGTGTAAGGGAAATCATGGTTATTATTTTGAGGCCAATAAGAAACCAATCAATCATTATGTTAGTAAGAGGTTTACTCCCTCTTGACCATAAGGATCATGGCATATTAGGGTAGGTTACCCACACATACGTATGGGTAACCGTATGATATTTTTTTTTTCTTTTAAGATGAAATTCGTGAGCTAGCTGTCATACATTATTTATCATTTGTTGTTTTTTTCTTTCTTTTCGTTTTCACAAGTTATTTACAGCTTGAGATTTTTAGCATGCAACCTAGTTAGCATGATTCTTCCTAATATTTTTCTGAAGGTTGAATACTAATTCCTAAGGTGTTCTTTTCTATGGTGAAATTTTATTTCCTTTGTTTATGCAAGTCATCCCACCACATCATAGCCACCATTTCTCAACTGAAGAAATATTCTTTCAATTTCTTACTTTTCTGGGGAAAGATGAAATTAACATTGTTGATGTTGAGGTATATGTCATATAAATTCTTCATAGTGTACTTTATTTTATATTTTAGTGTTCATCATCTTTCATGTCTTATACTTTACATTATATCTTCTCTCACTTTCAGAATAGGAACTTAGTGTTGATGGTAAGAAGAAAAAATTGAAGAAAGAGAACAATAACATTAAAGTCCCAAATGTAGAAAGAGAGAGAGAAGAGAACCGGTCTAATGATACCCTTAAAGATAATATCTTGTATGATACAAACATATAAAGATTGATGGTGATGACTCTAGAGTTGGTGAATTCACCTAGATTGCCTTGGCAAAAAAATGATAATTTTTTTAAGGGATGAAAAAATATTTCATGTGTAGATTGTAGTCTAACAATTATGAAGTTGGAAACTCATATTGTAATATTTGACATTTTATATAATATAATTTATGTGGTTGGAATTATTTATAGTTGCACTTGATATTATCTAGTATTGTAATTAACAAATGTAATTCAATGTTTTCATATTAGATGAACATGCACATTGTATAACATTTTTTTTAATTTAGTTGCAAAATCATACTAATTAATTTATGTTGGATAATAACGAACATATAAAATCAATCTAAAACTACTAAATTAGTAGTTTATATTGATTAATGATGAACAAAATAAAATGAATATATAAATAAATTAGTTGTTTATAATGGTTATTATGAAAGTAAATGAAATGAATATAAACTACTAAATCAGTCATTTATATACTGAATATCAAACTACCAAAAAATGATAAATGCCTACTACAAATAGTAAATTTGTGATTATAAATGAAGACTAAATTTTGCATATCTACGACTATTAGTAGCTAATTTACAATATCATATAACATAACTAAAATTTAGTCATGTTTTTTGACTGATTAATTGGTTTCAAACGATGAATAAAATTTGCATATATATGACTATTAGTAGCTAATTTACAGTATCTTATAACATGACCAACATTTTGGTCATATTTCCTTTGTCATTAATTGGTTTTCTGAGGCAACCATATAGCAATATATTTTGTTGTATATTTGGCCATTAATTGTGGTAATTGATGACTACATCAATGACTAAATTAATGACCAAATTTATGACTAAATATACTACTAGACAATAAAATTGAGATACTTAATTAATGGCTAAGATAAAAATGAGTAAAATTTGGTCATGTTATAAGATATTGTAAATTAGCTACTATTGGCCACTAAGTAAAAAATGGTCATTTATATGCAAATTTTGGTCAATATTTTAGTAACTAATTAGCCATTTTCCACTAGTGTTGGTGATAGTCAAAAGAGCTTTCGTCACCAAAAAATGAATGTCACCAAAGGTGGCACTGCCAAAAGTATAGGTGTTGTGGTGACATTTAAGGTCTGTCATCAATAATTATTTATATTGATTGATAGCGACCGTCACCATTTCATATGAGAAATAGTGATGTACCATAGCCTCTGTCACAAAAAAATGGAAATTCATCAAAGGTGGTGTCACCAAAAGTATAGGTCTTCTGGTGACATTAAGGATCCGTGATGAGCCTCATCATTCAGTAATTATATGGTCCTTAATTCATCTCCCAGCTAGTCAAATAAACTCTTCTCACAATTTATTACACGTTTTGATTATATTTTGTTTAGTGAGATAAGTTAAAGTGAGATATTATGCCTAGTGGACTCATATGCATTAAATGCAGGTTTGGATGAGAATATCAAGGACTTTTGGAAATACTAAGGTTTGAAACTTGAATGGGACAAGGGAGAGAGATTTTAGGAGGTAAATCCTCCTCATATACTCCTCCCCCATTCAAATATTCCTCCATTAATCACACCAGCTCATAGTACAATAATCCAAGTCATGAAGATCAATAGGCAGTCGAGAAAGTAATGGACAGAGAGTTGGTTCATCTCAAGTTTGGGAGACGGGTCTCCCTATATTTAAGGAAGTCATTGGAAATTTTAGTTGTATAAGTAGAGAGTCCTAGAGGCTCATTAGGATTCGAACTTTTGTGGTAAAAATGCTAGTTATTTTTGAGCTCCAGACTTGTGGAAGACATTGATGTAATTTTCTGTTTTGATAATGAAAATGAGCTTTTTCTTGGTCCAACACTGAGTTAACTCAGAGGGTTGAAGCCCTTTGGTTAGGGCCAAACCCTAGCAGCAAAGGATACTCTTCTTGTATATGTATGCTTGGCTTAGTTTCATAGGTTAATCGTTAAATTGTCTTTAGAAGTATTCTGTTGCAAGTAATGTGCATTTGATTAGTTGTTTATTAGTTTGATTCAATTTTGTCATTTACTTCAGTAGCAGGTTGGAAAGGATAAAGGAAGAACCAAAAATTTTTCAGTAGATTTCTTCACCTCACCTCTTCCCCCAGGGATCATGATTTGAGGAAAATACCCTTATAGAGCCCCAAAAAGATAGATTTCCATTTTCTCATAAGATTTATAGTTTACTATACTTGAACCAGCATTTGATTAGTTTTCTAAGTGTAGGATTTAATCACCATCTCTTCCATATTCAGTCTTATAACATATCTCATCGATGATTTCATTTTATTCAGCAATTTTCCTCATGCATGAAGTAGATAGCTAGTTCATTAAATTATGCTTTTCTAGCTTATTAGAATTATTCTTGCTAACATTAGTTTTTGGAAATTATAAATGTTTGATGAAAAATTAGGTGCTTGAAAAATATAATAATATCTCATAGTAGGCAACCACCTTCCAACTTCATCCATCCATAATCATTCCCTGATTTCACGAAGACCTTTACGAATCTCATCATTTTACATAGAAATTCCTCCAAGCATGTTGAGCGAATCCAACCATCTCCTAACCTTGGTTTTTAGTTTTGAGTGATCCTAGGAATTTTCTCACTCCATTCCACCCATCCACCACCTTCCCTAAGACTTCCATCACCTCCAGCAACCATCATTTTGCTCTTGGTTGTATCGTGTAGAAATACACGGATCCTGTAGGTTTCTAGTACATCATGTAGGTTTTCCTGTAGTGGCCTATTTTGACATTGAATGGGGGGAAAACCTTTAGGAATCGACACTGGGTAACACAAGGGTCTCCTGAACCTTCCAACCATCTCCTAAACTTCCCAACCATCCACCATCATCGCTAAGCCAACTTCCACATCAACAAAAGAGATCACGATTTACACTTGATGTTCGATAAAAATAATAAAAAGAACAAAACAGATTTATTTTAGTCCTCTACATGCACAATAGTGATGTTTGATGTCTTGAACTTCCATTCTTTAGACAGTAGCATTTCATACATGTTAGCTTGGCATTCTCGTAAAGCATAGTTTCTCAGCTGTTAGTTTCAAAATGGTGTGTTTTTAGCATAGGATTCATTCATTTTCCTTATTTACAAAAGAGAAGCTTTCTACTATAGTATATTTCTCATTCTTTTATTAGCAATCAAGCTTCTTCTAAATCTATAGAAGTCTGGCTTGAAAACCCTAGTGGTCTCTCGCCAGCTGAATGGTGACAAAAGGCATAACCATCACTTTTACTTGTGTATATAGCACTATCGCCTCCAAGTTTGTACGAACCCTAGGTTGATAAATTAAAGCTGGTAGCTCTAGGAGTTGTAGGATTCTTGCTACAATACTAGTGATCATCACTTTTTGGTGCCATTTCTAGGGAGGTGTCTGAGTAATATGTGATTACTTCTTTCTTTCTTCTATTTCTTGTTTCTAATATTCTACTATTAGTTTCATTTATGGAAAAGTAATTAGTTACTTCCTTTTTCATTTTGTATTCTTTGCTTTCCTTTCCTTTCTACAAATATCATTTCAATTAAGTAGTTAATTTTTTCATTGAGTTAGTAGTCTTCATTCAGTCTACAATTCCAATTCTACAATTACTTCCAAATTTTGAAAAAACACAAAACAAAACCAAAAAAAAAAAAAAAATCATCCTTCGTAGTAATAGGGATGACTTAGGGAAATTTTCGCCAAATACCCCAACCACTTCAAATAACTAACCTTCCCTCTTCTTCGGTGGCTACGAACTAGAGGAGCCCTTAGGTGAGAAACTAAAAATATTTGAAGAACCTACAGGGGAAGAAGAAGAAGGAGAACCCATCCCTACTGAATCTGTGGCTGGAAATAGAGATCACAGAGGAAATAGATAAAGAGTTGAGAGAGTCTTCCCCATCAAGGAAACAAATGGGGATACTAAAATGAAAAATATAAGCCCTATTATCACCCAGGTTTTCCTAGAAGTTGTGTAAGAGGAAAGTATACCCGAGGTAACCACAAACCAACCTTTTAGATGCAGAATCTAGCCCCTCTGCATCCAGAGAGGGCTCTCTCTTTATGATTTATCTTTGTTCTTGGAAGTTTCTAGGCTAGTTATAGATTCAAGACTTTGTTTTGGGAAAATGGTGGAATCCAAAAACTAAGGGCAAGATTGAGAGCTTTCAGTCCATTGGGCTATGGAGTCAAAGGATCGCTTTACTGGATTTCTATTCTAAGCACAAGATGGTATTACAGGGCAAGATAGCTAGACAGAGAACAATCCTTAAAATTGAAAGTGGACGGGATGAATTTGAAGGGATGAAAGGAAACTAAGAGTCTTTCACCATGTCCAAAAGAATGAAATGACTACAAACAAAGAGCAATGAAGAATCCTTTGTTATAGTAACCAACAGTGTTTAAATTAGTAAAGCAAGAGCATTTAAGAATCATTGCTATAACTAATTTAGAGGAAAACATCAAGAAATAATAACATTTGGAACAAGTACAATTAAGCAAATTTGTTTCAATCTCTTATGCAAATTATTCATAAATGGATATGATGATATTATAGACTGATATAAAATTTCAGATAAAGGGTAGAAACACTTATTGAACTGTTGTCCAACACATGAATCATGCAACAAGTCCCGTGCTTTAAATCCTCATCCAGCCAAGCCACGAAAAATTTCTCCAAGCGCTTTTATTCTGAAGTTTCAATGTTACAGCCAAGTAATGGAATCCACCTCAATGCTTCCAAGGGTGGAGTATTTATACCAATTCTAAACTAAAATATCTTGAAACAAATATCAAAATTGGTTCACAAATCTCTCCAACTATTTACATAAATATAACTTAATTAAAGGACACTCAAACTAATGCATCTATTTGGCACTATTTTGTATGGATAGGTGCTGAAAAAGGGAAGAATTCGAATTTGATCCAAATCTTAGTTGATGATGAGGCATCCAAGTCACTAACTGTTTCCTTTCTTTGTGCAATCTGCTCCAACAATTCTGCAAACTTAGGGTCCAATGATATTTTTGTATTTCTCAATCCGTAATAGATATGCCAAAATTGAAAGAGGTTATTGTATATCAAAAGGTTGGTGAGATAAACCTCTTTCATTTTCCCAAAATGCCTCTCCAGCTATGCATAATAGTCTCTGTATAAATATGTGTAAAACAAAGTTTACAGAGTCTGAAAAATGACCTGTAAGGATGCACATGTATCTCTCATTATAAAATCACTGTGAAAAACATGAGATAGGTTCTTGTAGATGGGTATCTTAGGAACCAAAACCTCCTTCAGTTTTGTACGAAGTATTTTGGATTGGCCAAAATACTCTTTGCAAAATGATGACTTAAACTGAAATTTTCTGCAAAAAGTGCTTTCCAACATTGTTTAATATTTCCAAAACCATAATGGTTGTTAGAAACATGAGAGAGTTTTTTGTAGATGGCCCTATTAAGAACATAAACCTCCTTAATTTTTGTAAAATTCATCTTGGATTGATCACAATATTTTTTGCAAAACTATGACTAAAATATGCAATTTCTGCAAAAATGTTCCTTCTTGTTATGTTTTTTCATCTTTTTACTCTCTTGCTCTTTTGACTGTTTTACTTTCACTTTATACAAACCTCAATATTTTTGAAAGTATTATCATCTATTTTTACCATTTCACTGCCTTTTGTATTCACTTTTACTGTTTACCTTTGACTGCTCTGTACCTTCATTTTAACTTTCACTGACATTTACCTGATACACTTTAACCACTGATACTCTTTAGTTGTTATGCTTTCTAACCTCTGTTTGAATATATTTGATAACAATATTGGAGTAAACAAATCTTATGACTAGTATTAAGACTTTTTATCCAATGATTTGATCTTCTGATTACCTCTTTAGGGGACAACCGAGTAGATTTTTCAAGCAATTCCCCAATGGACAAGGGAGTGAGGTTTTGACCAGGTTCAAAATGGAGCATCATATTGATAGATTGGGGAGTAATGGGGAAAAGAACACTCTGGTCAGGGGATATTACAGCTCTTTGAGTCAGATCATAGTTAGAATGGCAGTAATGGATGATTTCTGGGAAATAAATGACTGAAGGAATGAGATACCTTGGGAGATTGGATTCCCCAAACCCTATAAGATTGTGCCCCTTTGAGTATTCGTCTCTGCAGCGACAATAG
This sequence comes from Pinus taeda, assembly GCA_000404065.3. Lineage (NCBI taxonomy): Eukaryota > Viridiplantae > Streptophyta > Pinopsida > Pinales > Pinaceae > Pinus > Pinus taeda. The sequence continues at coordinate 7,515 of APFE031137013.1, read as the reverse complement.
CTCAATAGGGGACTTTCATCAAAATGCAGGTCTTTAATTTGGAAATCTTCATCTATCAAAGGTAAATATTCCAATTCACGGTGAGGAGCATTCAGTGGAGTAATATTCAAAGCTGCCGACACCTCCATTTTGGTTCTTGTGGATTCAAAATGGAGGTTTTTGGTTTTACTCATAGGTCGGGCGAGATTTCTAAAAAATGAAGGAAATTGGCACAATTTGATGCTTTAGGGAGCAATTACACATATTTAAAACCTCTGGGAAGGACTCAGTGATGATTTTTAATCACTATTTCAGCGAAAAACAAAGAAGACTGAGTTTTACTTGCAGTCGGGGCGGGGATTGCCAGGTGGACAAACCACGGTGGCACGAAACTTTTCGGAAGTTTTATTCATATTTTTGTATTTAAACATACATATGGCATGTTTAATGTTTTTGTATATATATTTTTATTTATATGGTAACAAACAAATATTATTTAATTACCATAAGGGCGGGATTATAATATAATGATAATTCTAACCAAAGGGCTTGTAAAGCGGGGTTTTTAATGAATTTTTGGGAAAATAATTACTTTGGTTAAAATATATAATATAAGGGTTTAGGGATATTTATAAAAAGGGAGTTATATAATTAGGATAAGGTATTTTATTAGGGATTTAGTATAATAGAGTTAAATGTAAAATATGGCAAAGGACAAGGAAACTCAAAATATTTTTCCACATCTAAGAAAGTGATAACTTCTGAAGTAAATTACAATATTTTATCTTCAACACTTAAACTTAGAATAGCAAGTTATCTTGAGGGATTTTTATGGAATTTTGCATGAGTTTCCTAAGTAAAATAGGATTTTACTTAGGACAAAGTTAAAGATGGAAGATTATAATGATGGATTATCTTAAGTACTTAGGTCTTCCTGATCATTAGGCCGAGGGTCCGGTCCCTCCAGAGGTCAAGGAAATGCCTTGAGCCCCTTTGATCTCCAAATACCTTAGTACTTTGCGGGAAATTAGTAAAACATTTGAGGTGAAAGTGATGAGGGAGGTTAATGAGTTTGACTTTGCTTGCGGTGATTTTCCAGCGTATTTCCTGCTTTAGTACTTGTGATGAAAGTAAAGGATCAAAAACATGTAGCAGCATCATTCATCAGATAACGCTTTGCAGCACCATCTACCTACCCTATCTACTTGATACTACCATTTTCTCTTCTTTATTAGGGTGCGTTTAGACTTGCAAACCCTCATCAACATTTTTTCTTTTTACAAGGAAAATCTATCTAATTCTACCCTTATTACATCCAAGGGCTCAGATTAAACTTTTGAGCACCTTTTATTAACTCTAACTATCTACTTATCTGCCAAGATTAAACTGTTTGGTTAGATATTTATTCTCTAATCTACAACATGAAATTGAAATATGAGTAAGCCAAGTTTAAACAGTTTGACTTATTCATGAATTGTGGCAAAGGTTGGACAAGCTGCACACAATTGTTTTATTACAAAAATGAAGTAGTAGTGGCATTTGGATTTGCACACTTTCCTTGGTCTGTTTTTTGCTTGGGGTTCATTTCTTTCACTCGTTTTTTTTTTACCACTTTATTTTTCTTACCCTTTGATTTTTCTTTTAGGGTACACCCTCTTTACGTTTTTTAACTTTTTTGATTTTTTGGTTTTTCAAGAATATGGAACACCTTTGCTCAAGAAAGAAGGTTTGAACATATTCCATAGTTCAATCAAGACAATCATGAAAGATGAAACCTATTGGTATAGGAGGCTAACATTGGCTCCACTTGGGGATGGCTTTTCCTTGTGGAAAGTCAAGAACAGTAGGTCAGATGCCTGAAAATCTCTTCAAACTGGAAGTATGAAATCTTCCTTCTTCTGGTAGCTTTATTTTACATATGATAGTGACACTTGTGAAGCTTAGGGCCTTATGTTCGGGCTTCAACTCCAACAAGTTTACCATCCAATCAACACCAAACCTTTATTCTTCCTTCTTGAACCCCACTTGAGCACCTTGTAACTTAGGTAGGAACCTATAGTCTTGGTCTTTTTATCAAAAATATTTTTAACCTTTTCCTGCACAACATGAGATCTGACCTGAAACTAAAAGGTGTTGCAACCTTCAAACCAAATTAGTAACTCATCAAGATTTTAGGGCCTTTTGATTGGATTCAAATATTTAAGGATTTATTTCATAATCTACTAAAATTTATTTCATAATATACTAAAATCTTATTTAAATCAAACTAAAATCCTACCTACTTACTCTAATCAACTTTCTGACTGCTGGTTAGGTAAAATGAAACAACCAATGCAACCACTCAAGCATCATATACATTGCTTGTTGGTGTTTAAAATTGAGATCTTGCAATCAAATATAGCTTTGTTAACCTTTGAGAAGATAAGGAAATTCCTGAGCTCCTTTGTTGGATATAGAAATTGTACAAAAGGATCTTGTAACATATATACACTATTCTTGAACTGATTCAAACAATTTTACATCTGTTGTGTATGTCCTGCATGCCATGAAATTGAAATATCACTTTTATCTTTATCACCCTGCATGTTTTCAACTGCACTTTGTGATGATATTTCTATTGATTGAAATGTCTGGCTGGTGAAACCATTGTCATCTTGATTTTGACTCTCATAGTCTGTTGATGGAGAAAAATTATGATTGCATTCATTATCAAACTCATCAATTATGGGATCATGAAAAACTTGGAAGGATTGATGCAACTTATTACATATAGGTTTAAATGGAACTTCATAAGTTTCTACAAGCTACTTACCCTTCTCTTTAGATATTTTATACCACATTCCCTTTAAAAACTGAAATGATTCAAAATAAAGAGGCAAAGAAGCTTCACTTATTCCCAAATTTTCTACATTTTCTTCCTCACTTTCATAGCTAAAATGAACAAGCTGATCATTATTCTCAAGTTGGTGAAACCGTATTTCCTTCTTTCCAAAACTAGTCTCTGATTGTTCTGTTAAGTTAGTTTGGATTTGAAGAACATAATTATCATCATACTGATCATATTTGGGCAAATCATCAAAAGAAGTATTGCCATGAAACACACACATTAGATCAACAGATTTCTCTTCCACACATTGCTTTATAAATCTATCTTCTGATCTATGGTAGTTGGAATTAGCAGAAATTTGTTCATGATTCTTAATCTCTTCTTGTATTGATGGCTGCAATATATTGACCAAAGGATAATGATAATCCTGCCATATAATATCTTCTGGATGATTTTTACCAGGAAAACAAACCTCATTCCAAACTGTTGCTTGATTTAAGTGATTGGAAAGTTGTTTCTCCTCCTTATTATCCACTTTAACCAAGTGCTCCAAACACTCTTGATCTTCATCAAATATAACAACATTATCACATACAACAGGAAAATCCTCATCATTATATTTTTCATATAGAGGCTTGCAAGGGAATTGCAAACTCTCATTAATTTTAGATGAAAGATCATGATCTATCAAAGTGTGTTGTCTTATTTCATTTACATGCAAGGAAAGAAAATTTGTGACATGGTTTTCATCAAATGAATTTGACTGGTCTTTAGCTTCTGAAGAAACCACTAGCTGAAGATGGTCTTGTGGTTCAATATTTTTAAGCTCTATCGTCTCTACTTCTAGATCTCCGGACTGTTGTTGGTTTTCATTTCTATTTTCTATTTGAGAAAGTTCAGGGAATTGAATTTCTTCTTTATTCTGATTAGTTTGTTGTGATACAAGAATTGTTTCTAGTGGGGAAACTTCATGGGTTTCTGAACAACATACATCATCTTCTTCTTTCTGAGGGGAAGATGATTCAAGCAAGGCTTCCACTTTTTGAAAAGGCTTTTCTTTTAAAACCTCTAATATTTCATGATCCATGAATTGATCATCATCATCATAGTAATTTTCAAGATATTGAATAAAACTTTCAAAATTGTCACAACAGTCTTGAATTATCAATAGAGATGAATAACTTCCCTTGTATTTGTTATGAAATGCAGCATGAAAATGCTTTAAAGAACATATGCTAGAGGCTGGTAAATTTTCATACTAAGATCTTGCTTTTTCTTCTAAAGTTACCGTAAATATTTTCATAAGACAATCTTCATGGAATTTGACTTTAAACTTTCAAATGTGCATATGAAATTTTAATAAATGTAAAGCAGCATCATCTCTTGTTTCATCTTTAAGCAATGGAAGATTTTTTTACCAAACAAATTTGGGCAAAGGGTTTGGAAAACCTGGAATCTTTGACCTGTCCAAAGGAGCATACCTGCGTTGATTTGTGAAATCCATCTTGAAAACACTCAATTTGGGTCACCATAGGTTCTCAATAACTCTGGATTCTTTTAGTAGTGGAGTCTTGAGTATTTGAGGCTTATTGATTGGAAATTGATCATCATAGGGTTCAAAAAGATGATATATATTTACAATTTCCAAAGGAAAATAATAAAAAAAATAAATCTAAAATCTTCTCTAAAATACAATATACATTGGAAAACTCTATCAATTTAGAAATAACATAATGTCTTGGATAACAATCCAAGTTAAAAGCCTGATATTTTTACACATTTCTTTCATGTTCATTCCTCCAGCGGAGTCTTAGTAGTGAAATTGATTTTGGAGTCGCCAGGTGGATGATTTTAACCTTTGTGTGTCTGATACTTGTCGACCATCATATCTCAGATCTAAACCTGTAAAACAATTTTGAAGAAAACGTTAGTTCTCTAGGAAACCAAATTTTGGATATTTTATGATTATTTTGCTTTTTTATGAATTTTCAAAACAACTTCTATGATTTCTTTAAGAGGATTAAGATATGAGATTTAAACTTTCTTAAAGACTTATTTGACAAGAGGAACTGATCAAGTATTTGAAGCCAAATGTTCAATTTATAAACTAGACCGGAGATAGACTGAAGCAACATTCATTCACTTCGGCAATTCCAAAGCAAGAGCATTTCAAAGGCTACCTGGCTAACTTCAGGCTCCGTCTGTAGCTTATAAAGTAAACAATAGTAACAAACAAATTATTCAGGTCCCCAGCGGAGTCGCCACTATGTTATCACTCAGGTTTTCCCAAAAGTTGTGTAAGAGGAAAGTATACCCGAGGTAACCACAAACCAACCTTTTAGATGCAGAATCTAGCCACTCCGCATCCAGAGAGGGCTCTCTCTTTATGGTTTATCTTTGTTCTTGGAAGGTTTTAGGCTAGTTATATATTCAAGAGTTTGTTTTTGGAAAATGGTGGAATCCACAAACTAAGGGCAAGATTGAGAGCTTTCAGTCCATTGAGCTATGGAGTCAAAGGATGGCTTTACTGGATTTCTATTCTAAGCACAAGATGGTATTACAGGGCAAGATAGCTAGACATAGAACAATCCTTAAAATTTAAAGTGGATGGGATAATTTTGAAGGGATGAAAGGAAACTAAGAGTCTTTCACCATGTCCAAAAGAAAGAAATGAAAATGACTACAAACAAAAGAGCAATGAAGAATCCTTTGTTATAGTAACACAACAATGTTTAAATTAGTAAAGCAAGAGCATTTAAGAATTCATGCTTATAACTAATTTTAGAGGAAAACATCAAGAATAATAACATTTGGAAACAGAGTACAATTAAGCAAATTCTGTTTCAATCTCTTATGCAAATTATTCATAAATGGATATGATGATATTATAGACTGATATAAAATTTCAGAGAAAGGGTAGAAACACTTATTGAACTACTGTCCAACACATGAATCCTTCAACAAGTCCTGTGCTTTAAATCCTCATCCCGCCAAGCCACGAAAAATTTCTCCAAGCGCTTTTATTCTGAAGTTTCAATGTTACAGCCAAGTAATGGAATCCACCTCAATGCTTCCAAGGGTGGAGTATTTATACCAATTCTAAACTAAAATATATTGAAACAAATATCAAAATTGGTTCACAAATCTCTCCAACTATTTACATAAATAGAACTTAATTAAAGGACACTCAAACTAATGCATCTATTTGGCACTATTTTGTATGGATAGGTGATGAAAAAGAGAATAATTTGAATTTGATCCAACTCTTAGTTGATGATGAGGCATCTGAGTCACTAATTGTTTCCTTTCTTTGTGCAATCTGCTCCAACAATTCTGCAAACTTGGGGTCCAATGATATTTTTGTATTTCTCAATACGTAATAGATATGTAAAAAGTAAAAGAGGTTATTGTATATCAAAAGGTTGGTGAGATAAACCTCTTTCATGTTCCCTAAATTCCTCTCCAGCTATGCATAATAGTCTCTGTAAAAATATGTGTAAAACAGAGTTTTATAGAGTCTGAAAAATGACCTGTAAGGATGCGCATGTATCTGTCATTATAAAATCACTATGAAAAACATGAGATAGGTTTTTGTAGATGGGTATATTACGAACCAAAACCTCCTTCAGTTTTGTATGAAGTATTTTTGATTGGCCAAAATACTCTTTGCAAAATGATGACTTAAACTGAAATTTTCTACAAAAAGTGCTTTCCAACATTGTTTAATATTTCCAAAACCATAATGGCTGTTAGAAAAGTGAGAGAGGTTTTTGTAGATGGCCCTCTTAAGAACATAAAATTCCTTCATTTTTGTAAAATTCATCTTGTATTTATCACAATATTTTCTGCAAAACTATGACTAAAATATGCAATTTCTGCAAAAATGTTCCTTCTTGTTATGTTTTTTCATCGTTTTACTTTCTTGCTCTTTTGACTGTTTTACTTTCACTTTAGACAAACCTCAATATTGGTGAAAGTATTATCATCTATTTTTACCATTTCACTGCCTTCTGTATTCACTTTTACTATTTACCTTTGACTGCTCTGTAACTTCGTTTTAACTTTCACTGACTTTTACCTGATACACTTTAACCACTGATACTCTTTAGCTGTTATGCTTTCTAACCTTTGTTTGAATAGATTTGATAACAATCTTGGAGTAAAAAAATCTTATGACTAGTATTAAGACTTTTTATCCAAGGATGTGATCTTCTGATTACCTCTTCAGGGGACAACCGAGTAGATTTTTCAAGCAATTCCCCAATGGACAAGGGAGTGAGGTTTTGACCAGGTTCAAAATGGAGCATCATATTGATAGATTGGGGAGTAATGGGGAAAAGAACACTCTGGTCAGGGGATATTACAGCTCTTTGAGTGAGATCATAGTTAGAATGGCAGTACAGTAATGGATGATTTCTGGGAAATAAATGACTGAAGGAATGAGATACCTTGGGAGAATGGATTCCCACAACCCTATAAGATCGTGCCCCTTTGAGTATTCGTCTCTGCAGCGATAATAGCTCAATAGGGGACTTTCATCAAAATGTAGGTCTTTAATTTTGAAATCTTCATCTATCAAAGGTAAATATTCCAATTCACGGTGAGGAGCATTCAGTGGAGTAATATTCAGAGCTGCCGACACCTCCATTTTGGTTCTTGTGGATTCAAAATGGAGGTTTTTGGTTTTACTCACAGGCCGGGCGAGATTT
>APFE031137007.1:31972-65795 GCA_000404065.3 Pinus taeda | reverse complement strand
TACGGTGTTCACTCTTATCACATGATTGACTTGCGATTGACTTGCTCGACCATTAGCCCATGATGAGAGGCAGTTTTCTCTCTCATCTGCCAGACACGCATTGTGCAAATGTATGGAATCGCTCGTTCTTTGCCAAATCTGCTTACCGCCCAAAAAGCCTTTGATATTCTGTTAGTTTGGGGTGTGGGACCCGCCTTTCACTTCAACACTTTCCCTACGATTTCTTGGCTTCCCATGTGACCGAGCACTCGGGGCCTTTCCTTCTTGGGGGGTTTTTCTCAGCGATGCACGATAATCGAGCATCAGAAACAGCCTCTGTTTTCTGATCCAGACTTCTTAACTGCTAGTTTGTGTCCTGTGCAGTCTCCATGGGCCCCGGTCAGTGCACTTTAGCCAAGGTCCTCGTCGTTCCTTGCTAGCTACAAACTGCCACTGTCTAGAGGTCTTCCTGATAGCTCTTTGTTCATAAATTTTTGTAGTCTGTCCTGATTTGATACAGTCAAAGCACTTCGATAATTTTCATGGATCCAATTCGGATCACCAACTAGTGTTGATCTTCAAATGGTCCATAACCTCTTATCCGTGAGTATTTTTTCATAGAAGGATATACAACTAGAAAGGCGTCAATTATACCTATGCAACCATGTAGTTTGTTTCAGAATTTAAACATCATAGCTGCATCAAAAACATAAAAATAAATTGAAACACATTTATCTTCATGTGATGAGATCCTCTTAGAGATCTAGTTGTCATATTTCTTCATGGAGAGTCATTTTGTTTCCTCAAGCATCATGAATGATGATTTTGTTGTCTCAAACCTTCCCTTTTACATCAATGACACCTTGTTTTCATCAATGACAACAATATGTGCAAAAATATACCCCTTTTTCATTAATGGCAACATCAATAGAAACTAACGGTCATTGATGTCAATTAATCAAAAATATCCCCTTGTGTAAATGAAATGTTTGTAATCTCTCCCTTCTAAAATGTCTTCCTTTGTCAATTTCATTGTATCAATGTTTTCATTCTCTCCACCTTTAACATCAATGAAAAATGGTCATGGGTGTCTATTGAAACTGTCATGTTGATGGGTGAACATGATCTTACACAAGTATCTATAAAAACTACATTATATGTTCTTTAATGATCTTATGGAGCTAATTTAACCATGCTTGCTACTATGCTACTACTCTAATAGTATTTCCCCCCGAGACCATGCTTCTGCTACTGACCATAGATGTCCATGTACTTCTAAAATCTCCCCCTAAGACCATGTTATTTCCTATAGATCTAATCTAAATATCTCCTTAAGACCATGCTTCCTTCATTTATAGGTACATGGAATCTTTACATTTTCCAACCACCCCTAGGAATTCCAACTTCACTCATCTGAGATATCACCATCAAGTTATGTAGGAGTCATTATTCTTAAGACCTATATATTCAAAATTCCTACTAGAAACCTCACTTATCCTTTCATTACACCTGAAACATCATCATCAAGTTATGTAAATCAAAGCAAGAGTCAAGGTAACATACTGCCCTAATACGTTTAGTTGCTTCTTAAAGTTTTGAATCAACAAATCATGATCCTAAAGAAGCTCTCTCCAAGGGATGAGATCTGAGGAGTGAGACCTAATAAAGGTCCTCTTTGACCTATTCTCCATCTACTAGTATTGATAGGTAGTCCTTTTCTATTGTACCATCTAGAGTTGAGTTTTCAATCTCGTGCTACATGACCTTCGTTGTGACATATGTGACATTTAACATAGGCTTCAACACTTGCTGAAATGGCTGTCATTCTTCCAATTTGGTCCATGTCTCCATCTAGGTACCTAATTGTATTCTCTATAGTTGACGACATCATAGTTTTTTCAATCCTACACATTGTTTATAAACTTTGCGCATGAGAAACAATAACGAAAAACTTATTTTGATGCCTAAATATAGAAGGAGATCCCAACAATCTAAAGTTACTTCTTGGAGGAGCCATGCTCTCTTGGTTATAAATACCTACTTGAGTGTTTATTATGAATGGTTAATGAGGATCCATATTCATTCATTGATCTTCAATACCTGCTTGATTGTTGCTTATAGATTTTTTATGAGAAGCCATATTTATTTGTTGATTTTCAATACCTACTTCATTAACACTTGTGAATTCTTTGGGATGAGACATGTTTGTTGACTACTTCTCAATACCTACATTATTTCTACTTTTGGATCCTTTCACTCATTTGTAATCTTCCCCTTCTTGGAATTTCCTTGAGTTTCATTGAAATGAAAATACTTAGCCTAGTGCACCTTTTTCCTTGGATCTTCAATAGAGCTCCTATTGGATGTTATCAATGTATGATCAAGCCGCTTAGAGTGATCTTCATTTGATGATATTTGTGTTCCATTATTCTTTGGTTCCTCACAATTTCCTTGATAACCAAGATCTCTCTTAATATGTGGGGAGCTCTGCATGCTAAGAATATGATGTAAGTATTTAGTCCCCTTGTGGAATATCAAAATGAGTTGCTCCAATTCTTCTCTCAAGAGGTTAACTTGATCTTCCAGTCTTTCACATATTTGTTCCTTCTTATTTCGTTATTTATATAGAAACTCCTAAATTATTCTTTTTTCTTTGTCTATTTCAACTTTGAGAGCATGAATGGTGTCTTCATTTAGGCTCTTGTCTTGAATTTATTGCATGAGCTAACCTTCTTTATTTGTGCGAATATCTTTTTTTTTTAGTGCACTTCTAAGCTCTCCTTCATAATAATTTTTTTCTTCAAGTTCTTTGGTATCAAAAACGAATAATATTTCACCCTTTCCTCTTCAAATTAGATTTAATTTCTTTCACTATCAATTTACTCTTTTGAATAGTAAATATTTTTCTTACTCCCTTGCCTTATTTTGATGCTTGGATTTGAATGTTGACTCATAATCACTATCATTCATCTTAGCAGAAGGACATTTTGATGCATAGTGACCTATCCTTCCACATTCAAAACATTTGATAATAATATTACCTTTGAACTTTCTAGTTCATCTTTTTAACGTTTGGGGAAACTTGCCTTCTTATTCACTGGATTTAGAGTCTTCTCGATCTCTTTTCATTTTCTCTTCTTTTGTTGCCTTGAAATTTTCTTCCTTTATTCTTGATTTGTATTCTTTAATTTTTAACTCATATGCAAAGAGAATTCCATGAATATTATCCATGGATGTCTTGTATAATTTAGAAATTTCCTTGAGGACTGATACTTTGGGATTGAACCTTCATGAAAGAGATCTCAATACCTTTCATAAAACATAGTTATCTACCCGAATTCTTCATCGCAACCTGTAATGGAGTTGACTATATTTTCTACATGAAGAAAATATGAAGCAATGTCCTCATATTCTTTCATCTTCAGAATTTCAAATTGGTCCCCAAGAGCTTACAACTTGGCTTCTTTAATTTTCACATTCCCTTCATAATAAGTTTTGATATTATTCCATACCTTGTGAGACAACTTGCACTGCATTACTTTGACGAATTATAAATATCTTTATCTGCTTAAGATAACATGCTTATCTTGTGCATTCTATGTGTAGACTTCCTTCTTTGTTGAATCTATCAAAATAGCATTAGGGACTTTCTATTCAGTTTCCACAACTGCTCAAACTTATACTCACATGGACATGAGACAAGCCTCCATCACTATTTTCAAAAATACATAGGTTATCCCACCAATCATAGGAGAATTACCCACTTATTTGGTCATAGTCATCTTCCCTTTAACTTCATCCTTCCAAGATTTAGTTTTTCCTAAAGTAACTTACTTTGATACAACTTATTGGCCCAAAAGGCACATTAAGAGGGGGGTGAATTAATGTGAGAGAAATTCTATCATTTCATATTTTTTTATAATCAATCAATCATGTAGCATTGAATCATAAGCATAATCATTAAATCATTATAAAAATTAATGCATCATAAATCTACCATAACATCATAACATATCATCACATCATAAGAGACACAAGCCTTTTACGTAGAAACCCATATGGGAGAAAACCACAAATCCTTCTTTTTCTTTATCTTTGGGTCATTACATACATTTGAAAGCTAAAAAATATTGGAGGTAACTACCTCTAAGAAATGTAAGTTGGCACTTGTCGTAAGCTACACTACAACAAAACCTTGTGATTAGCATCCCTTTTTGCTTCCTTTTTTGCGTCTAGAGACCATTTTTGGTGCTATTTGTGTCCATTTATCAAATATGGTGCAAAAATTGATGCAAAGTTTTCACCGATTTTTGCACCAAGTCTTACATCAAGTTTAGCGCCAGGTATTGTAATAGGTTTTGCACCAAATTGTACACCAAGTTTTATGCCAAGTTTTGTGCCATCCTTTGCAACATGTTTTGCATCAAGTTTGGCACCTAATTTTGTTTCACCATCTTTTGCATCCTCTATTGCATCCACTTTTTGTGCCTACACTTGCATCAACTTTTGCATCATCTCTTGCATCCTCTTTTGCATCATTTTTTAAATCATTTTTGCATCCATTTTTGCATATTTTTTGCATCCCCTTTGTGCCAAGTTTTGCATTGAGATTTGTGTCTAGTTTTGCATCTAATTTTTCATTTATTTTTGTTGCATTTACTTTTACATCTTGTTTTTCATCCATATTTACATATTCTTTTTCATCTGTGATTGTGTCCACTATTGCATCCATTTTTCTTGTGCCATAATTTGCACCTAGTTTGACACCTCCCTTTGCACCCTTTTTTGTTTCTAAATTTGCATCCACAATTGCATCCTCATATACATCTAGGTTTTCATTGACTTTTACATCTATTTTTAATCCATTTTTATATCCACTTTTGCATCAAGATTTTCATAAGGTTCAGTGTCTCGTATTGCATCTACTTTTGCATAGAATTTTGTTGCATCAACTTTCACATCATATTTTACATCCATTGTTGCACTCGTGTTTATGCCCACTTTTACATCCCTTTTTGCATCCTATTTTTCATCTTCATTTGATTCCTTTTTTGAATCTATCACTACATCCACTTTTGTTGTGACACAATTTGTGCCATGTTTTGTACTTACTATTGTATCCACGTTTTCTTCCAATTTTGCATCCATTTTCACATCCTCCTTTGCATAAAATATTGCATCTATTTTTGCATCCACTTTTGTGTTGGTTTTTGCATCTCATTTTGTATCTCTTTTTGCATGTAATTCCATTGCATCCATATTTTGCATCCAATTTTGTTTCTCATGTTGTACCCATGTTTGCATCCACTTTTACATAACCCTTATAGCATCTTGTCTTGCATCTAAGTTTGCATCTTTTTTTTGTTGTCTATTATTACATCCACTTTCTTTGTGCTTTTATTTGTACCATATCTTATGCCTATCGTTGCAACCCACATTTTCTTCCACTATTGCATCCACCTTTGCATCCTCTTTTGTGTCCAAGTTTGCATAAAATATTGTTTATGTTTTTTGCATCCCATTTCGAATCTACTTTTACATCCACTTTTGATTCCTCCAATTTTTCAACTTATTTTGTGTTCACTATTGCACTGATGTTTGGCCCATGTTTACGTCCCTTTTTTCATCCAAATTTTCCTCCTTTTTGCATTCAAGTTTGTGTCTTTGTCTTTTACATTCATTTTAGTATCCACATTTGTTTCACCACAATTCATGCTAAGTTTATGCCTACTATTGTGCCCTTGTTTTCTTCCACTTTTTCATCCATGTTTGAATCCTATTTTGTGTTCAAGTTTGCATCAACTATTGCATTTACTTTTTCATCCACTTTCGTGTCAATTTTTCTATCTTGTTCTACATCTACTTATGTTGTGTCCACTCTTCATCCAAATTGACATCTATTTTTACCCCCATTTTTTTTGTTCACTTTTGCATCCCTTTTCCAACACACATCATATTTTTTGCATTGATGATATTTCTTATGACATTGAAAATTATGAACAACCGATGACACTGTCAATAATTATAATGATGATGATAATGAAGATGATGACGATGACATGAATTGTGATTGTTATGATAATGACAATGATGATAAAGATGATGGGAGTTAAAATGACAATGATGATGATGATGATAATGACCTTGGCCATTCTTCCCCATTTTTAAATTTTGTCATGGTCAAAATCATAATAATTATCTTTGGCGTCATCTTTTAAGTCATCATCATCTGATCATCATTATCATTATTTTCATCTTGGTCATCATCAAGAAAAATAATGACATGAATGATGATTATGATGTTCATGATGAAGATGACAACAACTATGATAAAAATTATATTAGTTATGATGATGGGGATGATGAGAATTATAATGATGATGATAATGGTAGTAATGATGATGATGATGATGACGATAATGAAATGATGACGATAATGATGACATTGATGGTGGTGATGATGGCAATAATGAAGATGATGACCCTCCCTCTAAACTAGGGAGGTACTCATAATGAGACAAAAAAGTACTCTCAAGTTGAAATATTCATATCAGAAGGGATCTGGATTGATAAGCATCAATGATGATTTACATCATCATAGCCAACACTGTAAAAATAGTAAGGCCTTGACTAACAAGTTTATCTCTCCATTAGATTAGAGCACAATGTTGGGAGGCATAAATTTGGACACCACTGCCTCTCTAGGCACTTACCCCACCAGGATGTTCACCAGGTATGTCCTCACATGATCATTTCCTAATCCACTATCATAATATTTGACACCAGGAAATGTCAATCCTCATGACTATTCTTATCTTGGATTAATGTACTTGAATTATGGAGATTAGTCCTAGTCAAAGTCCAAATTCTCAAAGAATATTGGTCCCAGATGTTTATCCAGTCCACCATTCTCCCTACTAGTGTCTTTACTAGGCTTTCAATTGTTAGCCCTGGCCATAGTACATGACACATGGATAATATGGTGTCTACCCTCACTCCCTCTCAACCATAGAGGAGACATCCACAAGCATATGATTTTCTCAAGAATACCCATCATTTTCATAGAGAATAACATCATTAATTTGTTTTCATCACATGATGCCTTTATGATTAGGCATTCATATATTTGTGCCAAAATATTTCCCCTTTTGTCATTTGTGATAAAATAAAATAAAAAAGTGAAAGCCAAAATCATTAAAGATACACTATATTGATTTATCTAAGTCTAAACTCTAAGGTTGAAGTGAAAAATCATGTAAATCTTATATGTATGAGTTGTGCCAAACTTATGAAAACCTTATTCCCTAAGTCCTATATTTAAGAAAATAAAAAATAAAGAAAAATAAGGGCCGATGAATGGTAACTCATGTATTCCATCCCTCTTTGGAAAATATATGAATATATACAGCCCTAGTCACACTTGATCAAATGTTTGTGATGGTTAAATCATGAATTCCTCTTTTCTCCTTGCATTTTCACTTCATCATTTAAGCACCTAATTGAGTATTTAGGGAATGTTTGTTTCCTATGGCTTTCATGTCTACTCTTGGTTTACTTATGTCACACTACTGTCGATTTATGTGATAGAGTGAAATACATAAGTTTGTGGAGTTATTAGAGCGGTGTATTAAGTTAGTCACCACACACACATGTTTTACATCTCATTGATCCACATGTGTGGGTTGGAGACTCATTGGTTGACAACTTTAATGGAGACTACTTTATGGCTTTAATGGTATAGCTTACAAAATTTCTTGTCAAATATTGCGATTCATCCTTTCTTTTCCTCGAGACACTTGATAATATTGAAGTCACTCCCAATAATCCATGGAGACGGGGAGTATAAATTACTTGTGTTAGAAATAGAATTGAGAAATGGAGGTTTTCCATTTGTGATATTGGATTCATAAACATTCGATACATGGTAGTAGTCCTCAATGTCAATTAACTAAAATTGTATTGTCATAATGCGAAAAGAGGTAAACATATTGGTAAACTTGATGGCTTGATGATTTCAAATAATAACCATTCCACCCAAGTATCTCTAAGCATCAATCGCTACTACTTGGAAATTCCTCCCCCATTTTCTAATTATATGAGGTAGAACCTCACTTAGTATTTTTGCTTCTTATATCAACATCATTGATGGGTACTTTACATACCATTTTTCTTTTACGAGTCTTTGTTTTCCTTTACTATTGAGGCCCCTCATGTTCCATGAGACTATTTTCATCGAGAATTTACATAGAAAGGAAGTATAATGTGTCTAAAAAAAAAAACATGTCTCAAGATTTAAGTGCTTGAACAATTCCACTTCATGACTCCTATATTTCCTTAACCTGGGACCTAATGATGAACTTGATGGCCTTAAGGGAAATTGACCAATGAAAATCTAAAAAATAGGTGACTTTTGAATTTATCACATACAATTTAATATACTAAAGAAAACATCCATAACAATTTCATCAACCAATGAATCATTAAAAAAAATATCCAAAACAATTTCATCAAGCAATGAATCATTGCATTATAAAATACAATCTATAAACATTTTAGGAACGTTTTGCTAAAACATGCTCAAAAACCAACATATTTAATATTAATATTTAACAATAATATGGACAATAACACATTTTGATAAATTAAATAACATATTATCGAGCCTAAAAAATGTCATTAAAAGAAAACTATAAAGCATGCAACTAATGGAAGTGACCACTCAGGGCCACCATAAGACAATTAATCTATTAAGACCAAGATTAATGGGGACAAAGATCTACAAAGGACAAAGGAAAACCTATTTTAACTTTATTGTTTTATCAGCTTGGTTCAAGATGAACATTTCAAGATATCATGAAGAACATAATTAGTTTTATTGCATTAAGAAAACCCAAGCACATTCTATAACTTAGCAAGGAAGAGATGTATAACACCCATCTCAGTGACACAACACATGGCATTGAGTTACTTTTTTATATATAATTTAAACTCCTTTCATAAAATCACAAATTTAGCATGAATGGAATGTTTAAAATCCATTTTTATAAAAACAAAATATAATTTTTCTTATAGAAAAAAGATACCAAAAACTAAATATATTTTTTTTAAAATTAAAAAAATATTAAAACTAAATATATATTAAAAAAAAAACTAAAACATAAGCAAAACTAGAATTTGAATTTGACACTCTTGTTTCACTTTCGGAAACTCATATGGTGGAATGTGATCTCTTTATCCTCATCTTTAGCTTTTTCCTAAAAAATAAAAGCATACAAAAGCGATAAAGAGCCATAAAGAATCAGGAATATTTTTCCTAAGCACAAAAGCATCTAAAAAGTAGAAAATGCCATTTTTATATGAGGAAACATTATTCACCCAAAAGATTTTTCCCAAATTGAACTAATGAGGAATTTGGGAAATCTTCATAGCCTTCACTTTCCTATATATTGGAGGCTTGGCAATTGAAAAAATGATGGGAATTCTTGTATTGTCATACTGCTGAGATCTATCTTGAAAGGGAGAGTTTTGGAGCTACGAGTTGGGGGAGGTGTTGTTGCAACTACATCTGATTGTTGTAACTTTCCTCCAACTCCTTTATTCATGTAGATCAATTGTTCTTCCTTCCATATGTTTCTATTCATTCTTTACTTCTTCTATTTAACTAATGGATGTATGGAATTTTGTTTGTATCTTGTTTATTCAATAACATTTATATGTTTCTAATAGTTTCGATTATCAAGATATTATGTTGTGAAGGTTGTTTTATTCTCTCTCTTATGTGTAGGACAAAGCTTTGGAGCTAGCTAGGAGTGCTTCCTAGCTATACTAAAAACTCCAAGAAGACCTGCATGTGAGGACTCACAAGAATTCATTCTCTTTTTCTTAACCTATACTCTACACCTTGATCTACTAAGAATCCTAAGCCTTAGAACAACCTTTCTCTTAATTGGTTCGTCCTAGGTTTCTGGGATAAATTGAGAGGGTTTTATTTTCATCTAACTGTGCATTAAATCCTACTGCAAAATTAAATTTAGAAACTTTAATATATTTCACTATGTAAATAAACTTGGTAAAATGAACCCATAGAGGGGATTATAAATGGAAATAAAAGTAAAACTCTAAAGAAGAAGCCAAAAGTGGATTTAACCATGGATGCAAAATTAGGTGTAAAATTGGATGTTAAACTAGCCATCAAAACAAGATGCAAACAATGACACAAAAATGATTTTAAAGTAAAATTAAAAAATGGTGCAACACTAGACACAAAGAAGGGAACAAAATAGGGCATATGAAAGGATACTGAATTGGGCACAAACAAGGAGGCAAAAATGGACACCAAAATGAGGATTCAAAGAATGGTGTAAAATTAGGATGAAAAAAGGATGTAAGAAAAGACACAAAACAAGTTGCAAAATGGGACTAAAAAAGAGTGAAACCAAGGATGTCAAAAATGATGCATAACTAGATGAAAATTCAAACTAAAATCTAGGTGAAAAATGAGATGTAAATGTGGATACAAAATGTGGCCAAAAAAAGGATGCAAATTTGGAAGTCAAAAAGGATGAAAAACTAGATACCAAAAAGGATGCAAATTTGGACATAAAAAATGGTGCAAAATTGGACACAAAAGAAGAAAAAATGGTACAAAAATGGGCATAAAATTGGCTCAAATTTGGATGCAACATTGGATGTAAAATGAGGTGCAAAAAATCATTCAAAACTTGATGGAAAAAAATGCAAAAGTAGACGAAAAAATGGCTCAAAATTGAAGTAACAATAGACACAAAATGGGATGCAAAGGTGGATACAACATATGGTTCAACATAGGATGCAAATTTAGATGCTCAAAAGGATGCAAAATTGGATGCAAGAAATGGTGTTAAAAATGATGCTAAATTAGATGCAACAAATGATGCAAAATTAAATGCAAAACATGGTGCAAAATAGGATGCAAAAAAGGGAGATAAATAAAACACAAAAGTGGATGCAAAAAATGGTGCAAAAATGTATGCAAAATTTGGCAATAAATTAGATTCAACATATGGTACAAAATTGGATGGAAAAAATGTTGTAAAAAAAAAAAGAAAAAATGGCACAAAAATAGATGTAAAAATAAGTACAAAATTAGAAGCAAAAAATGGCATAAGACTGGATGCAAAAATTGGCACAAACTAGATGTAAAAAAAGGCACTAAATCAGATGCCAAAGATGGTATAAAAATTAATGCAAATTATGACACAAAACTAGAAGCAAAGAATGCCACAAAAGAGGAAGCAAAAAATGATGCAAAAATAGATGCAAAAAATGGCACAAAACTAGAAGCAAAATATGTTGTAAAACCAAACAAAAATCTTGGTGCAAAATATGATGCAAAAATGATGGAAAATTTGGCATAAAAAAAATGCAAAATTTGGTGCAAAAAAGGACACTTGAAAAATTGTACAATAGAGCCAGATTTAGCACCAAGCTACTCATCCCAATTGAGAAAAAAATGCACTAAAATCTGGTGCTAAATCTGGCGCAAATTGCCTGTTTTGTTGTAGTGCTACAACCTAATTGAGGAACCAACCTTGAAAGAATGGAATTAGCTACTCACTATAGGCTGCAACTTGATTGAGGTCCCAACCTTGATAATGAGCGGACTCTAACCTGCTCTAGGAGCCAACCTTGAAAAGGAGTTAACTCCAACCTGTTCTAGGCTTCAACCCATTTGAGGCTCCAAACTTGAAAATAAGTAGGCTCCAACTAGATTGAGGCTTCAACCTTAGTACAGGCACCCACATCCTTCTCCAACTTCCTTGTGGACCTTTATTTCATTTCATTTTCAAATCAGATCAATTGTCATCATATATGACTAAATCATAAGTACAATATTCAATTTATAATATATTTCACTACATGGTCCACGATCAGTGTCACAACTTGCAACCACTACCACAAAAATAGCCTCTCACCATTATAACTTCAATCATTGTCATAAATATTGTCATGTCAAAGTGTCATATAAACAAGTGTCACTAGTTGTCATTCACTATCCATATTTGTATTCTACTAATGCATCAATCTAAGAATCTATTTTCACAATGCATCCAAATCCATGGCAACATGCTCATTGCCTCTCAAAACATACAAAAGGGATTCTAGTCATCAAACAACTACCAAAATAGAATCACACAACTCTATTTAGATTCATATTTATACCCTAATCACCCATCTTCTTTAGGAACTCAATTTGGACAAATATTGACCCCAAAATGTCATAACAACCATATAAAACTATATAAAAATTAAGGGTTCTACAAAAGACATTTTTACGAGCGCACGTCTATAGAATTCCCTTTCTCCAATGATGGACCTAAAATATTCCCATTAGTGTTTGCTAATGATATGAAATAATGGCTACGTATAAAAATAATAATAAATAATATTTTCAAACCAAACTTGTCAACCTTTGGGGTGGAACTCGTGGCCTCAAAACTCCTATTAGAACTTTATACCATTTTTGCTACCCATTATTTCCTATGGGGTACCGACTCCAATATTAGTTTATTGACCACCAAATATTCATATGAACTGGGTGTAAGGCCCAATAATTTGTCAAATTGAATATAACCAAGGTTAGTTTAAACCATCAGGTTACCCTACATGCTTGTAACCAAACAATGGGAGGTTCCACCAACATAATCACCAATAGTCATTGTATAGAAACCAAAACCAAAACCTTTGTGAAAAATTAATCATTTTCACCAAAACTCATAATATGTCTTTTAATTGAATTGTGTGTAGTTTTGAAGCCATCAATTCCTGTATATATAAGGGTTTGATGTGGTCATATGCTGGGAAGTCCAACCAAACTCCAAGTGATAATTCCTGGAAGCTTGGGTCTTTAACCAAGGTGGGCAAGATCAATATACCCATGCATTAATATGTCAATCTAATCTAGGGCTTATCGGTGATGATGCATAGGATTAGCCCCTTATTTTCAATATGACCTCATTCACGTTCTCATGCCTTGAGACAGAGTCCTTACGGGTTCTTTCTCACCAACATGATGAATTTAGCATGATGTCATACCACATAACAACTTGGGAGGGGTGCCATGTGTCACTTATTTTTTGGTGTTTCACCAATCCAAGGCTTCCATTTGACCTTGCCACATGGAGACCCCTACTAGTGCCACATCATCATGTTGATGTCAGTTTCTGACATGTCTTGCCATATGTTTCCATATCTTCCATTCCATTCCATGTAAACTACTGCCACATGTCCAACTTGCTATGTCATTGTTGTGTAGCAATGGGAGTGACATGTCATCGAAATTACCATACCTATCCAATGCAACTATGCCAAGTGTCGATTCATAATTGGGCCACCTATCCTCCATTGTGTGCTTCCCACATGTGATCAATCTATTGGCTCTAGTATATGTGTTAAATATCATATGACTCTCAACTCCATCACCATTGATTTACACGAAAGCTACACCATGTTGATTAGTGTTAAACATTATTCAAATGCAACGATCATTCGTCGTTGAATTGATCACCATATGGTGGATGCGCTCAATAGGTGCACACTCTTTAATCCTTTAATGTTTTGGATTTTTTCCCTATAGTTTGGGCTTGCAGCTAGTGTTATTCAAATGGCTATAACATCTCATCTGGGAGGATTTTTTCGGAGCATCATATACAGTTGGAAATGTATTGATGAGGTCTACACAAATATGCAGTCTTTAGGATCATCTTAATAACATAGTTGGATCAAAAACTAAAATAATTCCGAGCACATTTATCTTCATGTGATGATATCATGTAAGAGATCCAGTTGTCATACTACTTCATGGAGAGTCCTAATCTTTCCTTTAGCCACATGAATGATGTTTTTTTATCTGCAAACCTTACCTTTGACATTAATGACATCTTGTTGTCATTAACGACAACACTATGTGAAAAAATAGCCCCCTTTTTCATTGATGACAACACCATCAGACATTGATGGTCATTGATGTCAACCAACTAAAAAACTCCACCTATGTGAATGCAATGTATGCAATCTCCCCCTCTCAAATGCCTTCCTCTGTCAATGTTGATGTATCAACGTCTGTAATATCTCCGCCTTTGAAATCAATGGAAAGGGTCATGATTATCTATTGAAATTACCATGTTTATGGATTAACATGATCTTGCATAAGGATCTATCAAAACTCCATAATCTATTCCTAGAGGATCCTATGGACTGGAATGAACTATACTTGCTAAGTTATGCTACCATTCTAGTAGAATCTCCCCCTGAGACTATGGTTCCACTACTATTCATAGTTTTTCTTATACATTTAAGGTCCCCCCCAAGACCATGTGCTTTTCTATGGATATGATTTAAATATCCCCTTAAGTACATGTTTCCTTCATTTATAGGTACCTATCATCTCTGTAATTTCTAACTACCGCTGAAACATGCCTTCTTCACTCATCTAACATAACATCATAAAGTTGTCTAAGAGTCATTATTCTAGAGATTTGTATATTGAACACGCATTCTACCAACCTCACATATCCTTTCTTTACACCTTATACATTATCATTAAGTTATGTAAATCAATGTAAGAGTCAAGGTCACATATTGTCCTCATACATGTAATTTCTTCTTCAAGTTTTGATTTGAAAAAGGATGATCTTGAAAACAAAAATCCAAGGGATTATATGTGAGGATTCATACCTAATAAAGTTCCTCTTTGACCTCTTCTCCATCTTCTAGTATTGATAGGAATTCCTTCTTTGTCTTACCATCTAGATTTGAGTCTTCAATCTCATGCTATATGAACTTTATCGTCACATATTTGGCATTCAACATAAAAATTAAACACTTGTAGAAATGGATAAGTCATTCTTATAATTTGGCCCACACGTCCCCATTGAGGTACTTGAACATATCCTCCATCCTAACCACATAATTGGTTCTACAATCCTATGCTCTGTGTCCAAGATTTGTGCATGAGGAACAATAACCAAAGAACTTATTTTGATACCTGGATATACAAGGAGATCTCAACCTTCTAAAGTTACTTCTTAGAGAAGCCATGTTCCCTTGTTGATCAATATCTACTTTAGTTATGCTTGTCGATCATTTTTAAGGAGCCATGTTCATTTATTAATCTTCAATACCTGCTTTATTTATACTTATACATGCTTTGTAAGGAGCCATATTTATTTGTTGATTTTCAATACTTGCAACATTGTTTCTTGTGAATTCTTTGTGATGAGACATATTCATTGACTAATTTTTTATACTTGCATTATTTATGTTTGTGGATCCTTTCTCCTCATTTGTATTCTACACCTTCCTATAATTTCCTTGAGTGTCATCAAAATCAATATTCTTGGCCTGGTACATCTTTTTCCTTGGATATTCAAGAGAAATACTCCTAGATGCTATGAATGTTTGATCAAGCCTCATGGAGTGATATTCATTTGATGATATTTGGAGGCCATTATTCTTGGGTGCCTCACAATTTCCTTGGTAACCAAGACCTACCTTAATAAGCGGGGAGCTCTGCATGCTAAGAATGTGATTTAAGGATTTAGTCTTTTTGTGAAACATCGAATTAATATGGTCAAATTATGCTCTCAAGAGGATAACTTCCAATTCAAATATTTCACATATTTTTTCCTTCCCATTTAGCTATTCAGACATAAACTCTACTCCTTTTTCTTCTTCTAATTCAATTTTGATAACAAGAATTATGTCTTCATTTAGGCTCTTGTCTTGAAGTTGTTGCATGAGTTTACCTTCTTTCTTTGTAAGGATATTTATTTATTTTAGTGCACTTCTAGGTTCTCCTTCATAATAATTTTTCACTTCAAGTTTTTTGGTCTCAATAATGAGTATTATTTCACCCCTTTCTTCATCAATTTCATTTTCATTTATTTCATTGGCACTTTGTTCTTTGAATAGAAATTATTTTTCTTACTCGCTTGCCTTTTGTTTTGATGCTTGGATTTGAATCTTGACTCATCACTACTATCATTAATATTAGCATAAGGAAATTTATATGTATAATGACCTACCCTTCCATATTCAAAACATTTGAGAGGAAGCTTACCTTTAAACATGTCAGGATTCTTCTTCATCAGAGTTAGAGTCTTCTCGATCTTTTTTCTTTTTCTCTTCTTCTGTTTTCTTGATAACTTCTTCCTTGAATCCAAATTTGTATTTATTGACTCTTAACTCATATGTAGAGAGAATTCCATGAAGTTTATCCACAAACATATTACCTGCTTCATATAGTTCCTCAAAGGCTAATACTTTGGGATTGAATCTTGATGGAAGTAATATCAATACCTTTCTAACAAATCCAAGATTTCTTCACTAGGGCCTACAATGGAGTTGACTATATTGCATACTGAAATGAAAAATGAAGCAATTTCCTTATCTTCTCCCATCTTCAAACTTTCAAATAAGCCCCTAAGAGCTTCCAACTTGACTTCCTTAACTTTTTCATCCCCTTCATAATAAGTTTTGATCTTATCCATTACCTCGTGAACTAAATAACATTGCATTACTTTGATGAATTCTAAATTTGGATAGCCACTTAAGATAGGATGCTTAGATTATGAATTATGTTGTGAATACTTCTTTCTCAGATATATATGTTGAAATAGAGTTAGGTACTTTATATTCAATTTTCATAATTGGCCAAAATTTTTCTCCCAAGGGAATGAGATAAGTCTCCATACTTATTTTTCAAAATTCATAGCTGGTTACATCAAACATATGGGGATTACCCACTTCTCCTGTCATGGCCATATTCACTTGAACTTCAACAAGGTTCTAGTTGTTAGTTATTATGAAGGTAACTTGCTCTTATACAACTTTTTGTCCCAAAGGTCACACTAGAGGAGGATGAATCAATGTGAGAAAATTTTTATCATTTCATAATTTTTTATAATCAATCAATCATGTAGCATTGAATCAGAACTATAATCCTCAAATTATCAGTAAGTGTAATGCATCATATAGCTACGGTCACATCAATCATCACAAGAGACAAAATATTTTTACATGGAAACCCATACAGCAGAAAACCATAAATCCTTCTTCTTCTTTATCTTCAATTCATTACATATATTTGTAGGCTACTACCTACCACAGGAAGCTACCCCCAAGTAATGCAATATGCCACTTATGGTAGGCTATAACCTTATTAAGGCATCAAAATCAAAATACTACAAGAAACTTCTCACTATAGATGGTGATCTGATTGAGGAGTTAACCTTGATATTGAGAGGGATCCAACCTTCTCTAGGATCCAAGGTGATTGAGGCTTCAACCTAGGAGGAGGCACCCTACTCCTTCTCTCAAATCCTTGTGGACCTTTCTTTCATATCATTTTCAAATTGGATTTAGTGTCATCATATATCATGGAATCATAATTACAATCCACAATATGCAATATTTGTCACTACATAGTCCACGATCATTGTCACAACCTACAACCACTACCACAATAACCTATCACCGGTATCATTGTAATCAATATCATAAATTTTGCCACAAACTATCATATAAACAACTATCACTAGTTATCATATTGATGTGCATAATTTGTTTCTACCAATGCATCAATATTGTAACTCAATTCCCTCCTCAAAACCTATTTTTAGAATGCATACAAAACCACTACGACCTACTCATCGCCTCTCAAAAAATACAAAAGGAATTATGGTCATAAAATAAGTGCCAAAATGGCATCACACACCTCTTTTATATTAATCTCTAAGCTTTGTCCTCCCAACTTATTTTAGTACTCAATTTGGAAAAATATTGACCCCAAAATATCATAAAAACCACACACACACACACACACATATAGGATTCTATGAAATACCCTTTTCCAGGTGCACTTATAAAGAATTCCCTTTCTCTAGTGGCAGATCTATAGAATTCCCATCGGTGCTTGTTAGTGATGCGACATAATGGATACATATAAAAATAATAAAAATAAAATATTTTCAAATTCAACCTATCAACCGAAGGGGTCAAACTTACGACCTTGAAGTTCCCAACAGAGCTCTATACCAATTGCTTACCCATTGTTGCAGGCAGGATACAACCTCTAACATCATTTTATTGACCATTGAATATTCATATGAGCTGGCATGAGATCCAATCATTTATTGACTCAAATGTAACCAAGGTTTTTTCATATCGTTAAGCCACCCTACCTACCTACAACCAAATTATGGCAGGTTTAACCAATGCAATCATTAGTAGTCATTATAAATAAACTAGAACTAGAACCATTGTGATGAATGAATCCTTTTAACTAAAACTTAGACTATGTCATTCAATTGAATTGTTTGTAGTTTTGAAGGCGTGAGTGTTGGTATATATAAGAGAGTTCCATTTGTTCTAGTGCTCAGAGGCATGACAAAGCTCCAAGTTATAATTCCTAGAAGCATAGGGCTTTAACTAATTTCATAGGAGCCATATGTCTATGCCTTAATATGTTCATCAAATCTGGGGCTTATGAGTGATGATGCCTAAGCTTATCTCATCATTTTCAGTATGATCTCATTCATGTGACCATGCCTCAAGACCAGGAGCTTAGGGGTCCTTAGTCTCTCACATGATGACATCGACATAATATCATCATACCACATGGCATCCTATGAGGGGTGCCATGTGTCACTCATTTTTAGGCATTTCAATAATCCAAAGTTTCCATTTTTCCTTGCCATGTCACATCCCATTGTGGCATCATGCTAACGTTAGGTACTGACATGTGTTTCCAAGTGTTTCCATATGTACCACGTGATGCCTTATAAAATTATGCCATGTGTCCAAGCTACTATGCCATTGCTAAGTGGGTAGAGTAGCCATGTGTTGTCCACATCACCATAACTGTCCAATGCAACTATGCCATGTGTTGATACATAACTGGGCCACCTTTCATCCAATGTGTTCTTTCTACATGTCATCAATCTATTTGCTTTGCAGTATGTGTTAAAAATTGTGTTGCTTTCGGCACCATCAATGTTGATTTACCCAAAAGGTATATGTTATTTATCGATGTTGATCAACATGCATGTCAAACTGTCATTCAACGTTGACTTGATTAGTGTATGCAGATGCTCCCAAGAGGTGTGCACTCTTTAACGCTTTAATGTTTTTGGTTTTTTCCCTACAATTTGGGCCTCCAACTAGTGTTTATCTTCAAATAGCCATAACTTCTCATCTTGGAGGAGGCTTTCAAAGTAGGATATATCATTGGAAACCCACCAATGATATCTACACAACCATATAGCATGTAATATCATTAGAACATCATAGGTACATCATAAACTCAAATAACTTCAAGCACCTTTGTCTTTATGTGATGAGAACCCATAAGAGATCACACTATCATATTTCTTCATGGAGAGTCTTAATGTTTCCTTAGGCATCATTAATGATGTTGTTATTGTCTCAAAAAATTTCTTTAACATTAATGACATATTTTTGTCATCAATGATAACACTATGCGCAACATTTTTTTGCCTTTTCATTATTATATTTATACACATTTCAACTCATCTATTCATCTAATGTATAATTATAATACATCATAATTCTAATATATTTATAATTTATTTTCATATTTTTACAAGCTTATCTATGCCTTTTTTTTAATGTACTACAACTTATCCTTTACATTAACAATATTACTATAAGCTCTTTAAATACCTTTTAGCCTTTTTTTCTATATGTGGTATAACTTTTCATTTCATAATTTTTTATGTTATATTTTTAATTTTTAATAATTTTTATAATATTTATAAAACATTTCGAATTTGAATTTTTTATTTTAATATTTATCTTAATTTCATATTTCTATAATTATAATTATGATATCATTTTATTAAATATTTTTTGTTTATACACAACATGTAGGTCTAACAATACATTATCATATCAACTTATACATAGTAAATAAAAGGTGATATGTAATATACACATGTTAATATCATCAACGAATATCACACATAATTTGCACATAATTAACCACATTAAAACATATATAAGCACAAAACTACTTATATTAATGAAAACATATTTGGCTACTAACTAAGGACTTTATTCTTGGCCCTAAGCATTTTTCTTCCTTATCTCTCAATGGTAGGTCACACTTGAGTTGGGTCTATGATAACATAACGAATATAAAGGGAACTCTATCACCTAACTCAGTATGCGTTGCTGCACAATTTTCCCTCACACACAACCATCCAAATCACTATCTCTTTCCCCCCTAGCCTTTAAAAACCCAAGAAGGGATCCCTTTCTCTACAACTATATTCTCTTAGCCTAAATCCCTCTTCTATGAATTTAGAAATTTAGCATTGTTATTATGGTAGTTGGAATTGTTATGTTGGAATTGATGTCAACCTCATTGATCGGATGAGATCATTGTGTTAGGTGATCCAAGGGATAACAAATATGCTTGAAAATGAAAGTGTTCAAAATCTCCCAAAACTTATGCCAAACTGTATAACTCATCGTTATGATTCCAATGACGCTTGAATCGCCTCAATCCGACACCATATGAGAAAGTTATCACATTTTGAACTTTTTGGAAAGAAACTAAAAAGTCAACTTGCAGGGTTGACTGGCTAGTGTACGGATGCCATGTAGTAGTCTGTATGATGATTTCATGCTAATGTCATATGTTTACTGGGTAGTATGGGAGCTAATCAGAAGTTGACACATGGACCAACAGTACGGGGACACTTGGCGCATCATTATTGGTTGAAGGCTTTGAGGGATGAACCAATCACGGAGTGACAGGTGGCCCAAGCCCATGAAACCACATGGCACTTTGGATGAGGCCAATTTTTTTTCAATGGATCGAGAAGCCTCTGACAAAATTGAAAAGCTAATCTCCAACCCATGAAACAGACATCCGACAATAGGCCACGGGTGTTTCTTGTTATACAATGAGCACCGATAATATTTAAATTTTAATGGAATGAAAGTTGGTGGAAAAATGGGTGGGCTCGTGGGCTATCCCGGTTGGCCCGACCCATGGTTATATTGGAATTAATGTGACCAAGTGGCACAACCAAGGGTGAGGGCTATGATGTGGAGCTCATCCCATGGTTATATGCACCAACACAACTGCTAGCCTGTTATTGGGAGGGGCAGGAGGCTTGGCACCCTAGTTGCACCCCAAGCCCAAGTTTCATTGACCGCCACAAAGTCGAGAGTGAGGCAAGGGAAGCATGTGGCCTATGTCCCACACCCCTTAGTTATATGTAACACCACATGACCGACGAGGAGTGGAGAAATGGACAGAGGGGCTTTGGTCGATAACAAAAATTTAATTTGTTATTTAAAATTAATGCCAAACCTATCAAACAGAGCGAATCAAACTTGATACCTCTGGGTTTCAAATCATCTACCCTACCAATATGCCACAGAACCAAATTTTTTCCAGTTTTGTAGAGTAAACTAGTTTTGCAAAGCTGTTTGCAGGAAGTTTGAAGAAGGAGACCTATCTTATCCATTTTTTAGCCTTTTTGAGCCCAAGAAGAGAATACAAAGGGTTTTTTGGGCATTCTGGAAATAATGGAATTGATATGTTTGCAAGTTGAGACTTGTATGTTGACGTATTTAAAAATTTGAGCATATAATAAAAATGACCACCATTGGAAGTTGGACCTGAAGACGTAGCCCATAAGGGGTCAACTTTGTCATCATTGTTGTGTTTTTTATGCTACTTATTATCTATTTTAACTATTAAAAATATTCAAATTTTACTTAGTTTGTGCGGTTTATGAATCACGATCCATTGCCTAAAAGACATAAACAAGCTTGCAAAACATTTCATGAAACCTTTATTTTTAATTTGAGATGAGTTTGGTATAAGAACATGGTTTTTGTATAGAGTTTGTAAGTTTTTATTTGGAGGCTTACAAGTTCTAAATTGAGAAAGGAGAAGGAGTATTGAAGAACCAAACCCTGAAATTGACTCAAGGATTCCACAAACTCCACAAGTCATGCAACATGAAGAAGGAAAAGAACTGACATCTGAGGATGAGAGAGATTTTAGAAACGATTTCTATGACATGTCTAATATGGTTAAATTGTTGTATAATGAGAGAGAAACAAGGTTGCAAGGAGAAAGCTATAATTAACCAAAAGGACGGTGGTAATGGGAGAAAGCCTCCACCTCCACCTCCTCCTTCACCTACATCTACACCTCCATCCTCACCTCCTTCTTCACTTCTATTGTCCCGTAGACCTACTCCTCCTCCATCTCCAAAAGGACATGCTAAGTCTCCTTTGATTAAGCTTGATGTTAATTTTGAATTCCATATGTACAATGGGGAAGTAAATGTTGAAAAGTTTAATGATTGGGTTCATCAAATTAAATTCTATTGTAGGATTCAAAATATTATTGATGATGTCACAAAGATCTAGCTTGCTTCTCTTCGCTTGGAAGCTACAGCTCTCATCTGGTGGGAGGCTAGAACTCAACAAGATTTGAAGAAAAGTGATAAAATGATCTCTTATTGGAATGATATTATGGCTACATTAAGAAGGTAATTTTATCCATTAGCTTACATGCAAAAATAAATTATGGATTGGAAAAATTTTAGACAAGTTAAAGGTCATAGTGTCCAAAGTTACACACAAGAATTTAGAAGAAGAGATTTAATATTGGGTGTTGATTTAACTTCACAAGATACTCTCCTTAAGTATATAGGTGTATTAAATATTTATTTGAAAGATAATATGCTTTTGTTTAATCCCACAAATCTAGATGAAGTATGTGTTTAGGTTCAATTCATTTAGAATCAAGAAAAAATAATGTTCCTCAAGAGTCCAACAAGAAACTTTTTAAATTTGGAGACAAAGGAAAGGGGAAGTTTAAATGCAAAGAAAATAAGAATGTTATTGTCAAGAAATATGGAGAGAAACTTACCTGCAAACATTGTTCAAAATATGGCCATGATGAAGGCAACTATTGGAAATTACACATAGAATTGAGACCAAAGACGTTCAAAAACAAGCGGAAACCAAAGACTATTGCTACAACTCAACAAGATCTAGGATCTTATTCAAGTGTTGAAACCAAAAGCATAGCCATGGGAATGAAAGGTATAGCTTCTAATGCAAGTACTAGTTCTTCTAGTAATCCTATTGAAACTAAAAATGATAAATAAAGAAGTGATATTTTCCATATCAAGATCATTACAAAACATACAAATTTTGATACATTATTTGATGGTGGATCTCAAGTCAATCTTATCTCTGAAGCAATTTTCAAGAAACTTAATTTAGAGACTACATCTCATATAAAACCTTACCCTTTTGGTTGGGTATGTGATGATGCCAAATTACAAGTGCCAAGAAAATGTAAACTAAAATTTCTCATCACTGATAATTTTATAGATGAGGTAAAGCTTGATCTTGTACCACTTGATATTTGTAGGATTGTTTTAGGAAGTCCATACTTATATGACCGAAAATCCATATTCTATCGACATGAGAACAAATATCATATTTTCAAATATGGAGTTGAGTATATTGCTAGATAACATCGCAAGAAGATGAACTTATCTCTTGTTAGTGTTGGTTAGATCAAAAGGCTTGTAAATGCTATCAATAATTGTGTGTTGTTTATTATTATAGCTAAATATACTACTGAATCTAAAGCTTTCACAAGATGTGATTCTAACCTCAAACATGAGTTGGTTGAAGTTTTTAACACTTATGACAACATGTTTCAGGAACCTGAAGGGGTTACCTCCAAAAAGAGGAATCCAACATGAGATTCAATTGCAGCACGATGCACCACTTCCAAATATTGGCATATATAGAATATCAGTTTTATAGAATGAAAAAATTAAGAACCAAATTCAAGAGTTGCTTGACAAAGGGGTCGTCATACCTAGTACATCTCTTTATGGGTCTCCTATTGTTTTAATTCCAAATAGTTATCGTACATGGAACGTGTGTGTGGATTTCTAAGCTTTGAACAAGATAATAGTTAAGAAATGATGTCCTCTACCTCACATTGATGCATTGTCATATCAGTGAAAGGAATATGCTTATTTTACTAAGTTAGGTTTGAGAAGCGGTTATCATTAGATAAGGATTGTTGAAGATGATATTTCGAAATTTTCTTTTAAGAAAAAACAAGGTTTGTTTGAGTGGTTAGCTATGTCATTTGGTGTTTCTAATGCACCTACCACATTCATGTCAGAGTTATGAATAATGTATTGCGACCATTCCTTGATGATTTTGTCATATTTTACTTAGATGACATTCTAATTTTCAGTAAGACTTGTGAATATCATGTCAGGCATGTGAAACAAGTTCTAAATGTCTTGAAAAAATAAAAAGTTGTATTTGAAAATGCCTAAATTTGAATTTGGGAAAAACTCAGTTTATTTGGGTCATATTGTAGGAGGTGGTGAATTGAAGGTTGATCCCTCCAAAATTTATGTTATTGTGAATTGGCCTAAACCCAATAATGTAACATAAGTTAGGAGCTTTTTGGGAGCAACCGAATATTGAAGAAAATTTATTCTAACTTCTCATTCATTGCAGCACCATTACATGATTTGATATGCATGAAGCATGTATTTCAGTGGGAAGACAAGGAGTAGAAATCCTTTGACACTTTGAAAGAGAAAATCAGTACAACACCAGTTTTAGCTCTTATAGATATTAAGCAGCCATTTGAAATTCAAATTGATGCAAGCGAATACGTTACTGGAGCAATTTTGATGCAACATGGTAAACAAACATGCTATCATTTTGAAACATTTTCCAATGCAGTAATTAACTATCAAATTATGACAAAGAGTTGTATTCTTTGGTGCAAGTGAAGAAATGGAAGCACAATTTTATTGGTAAATAAACTATTATTCATACTGAC
Source organism: Pinus taeda (assembly GCA_000404065.3). Taxonomy (NCBI): domain Eukaryota; kingdom Viridiplantae; phylum Streptophyta; class Pinopsida; order Pinales; family Pinaceae; genus Pinus; species Pinus taeda. Next base: position 40,894 of record APFE031137007.1, on the reverse strand, counting down.
CATCAACCTTTGCAATAGTTATAATCACAAACTGAGCTACAACAAGGTATACATTTTAAATGGATGGGATTCCTACAACAATTTCATTGGTAATCAGGTATAAGAAAGATATATACAAAAAAGTTGCAGATATGTTATCAAGGCCTATTGCTAATGCATATGTTATTCGTAAGCATAACTTGATCATGCATGAAAGTTATATTGAACAGTATGCTCAAGATGAATATCTTAAATATGATTATGCAACTTTGAGTCAAGGAAATCATGTTGAAGAGTTATATTATCATGTTCATAATAATTTGTTATATCATATTGGAAAGTTATGTGTTCCACGAGGTGAAAGATTCAATGTTATAAGGGAATCCTACTTCACTTATTGTCGGTAACTTTGATGTAGCAAAAACAATTGCTCAATTACAGAGGTATTGTTAATGGCCTCACATGAATGAAATTGTATCAAGATATGTAAAAGGATGTTCTATGTGTTCTACTAAAAAGCCAAGAAATAGGAAATTAGGTTTTTACATTCTAGTTCCTATCCCTTCTCGTCCCTAGGAAAGTATTTCTATGGATTTTGTTAGGGGACTACCAATGTATAGGAAAGGTCATGATTATTTATATTTTTTAATGGATGATTTCAATAAAATATGTTTTTTGATGCCATGTAAGAAATAGGTTACATTGAGGATACTACAAATATGTTCTTCCAAAACGTATGGGTTGATTTTTGGTTACCTACTTTGATTATTTATAATCGCGATTCTTGGTTTATCAAGAAGCTTTGGTCAATTTTATGGGAACTCATGGACACAAATTTGAAGAAGAGCACAACATTTCATCCACAAACTGAAGACGAAATAGAAGTAGTGAAAAAAACAATAGTGCATATCCTTCAATGATATGGTGGTAAGCATCCTAAACTTTGGTATGAGCATTTGCATTACATCTGGCATGCCTACACTCACGCCTAACATTCATCTACACAAGTATATCCATTTGAAGCTTGTTTAGACTATTTTCCAATATCTCCTTTGGATTTCACCTTTGGTAACAATATTGCAGTAGATGGACATAGTGATATGGACAAAGCCAAGCATTTCACTAAACAAACTCAGCTAGTTTATCAAAATTGGGTACAAGAACAACTAGAGAAAATCCAAGCCAAGTACAAAGAAAGACATGATAAGCATCGGGTTATTCAGTCCAATTGGGAGATCAATTGGGTTGTACATCAGCAAGGAAAGACTACAAGATGAAGCTAAAATGATCAAGCAAATCGGATGTGGTCCTTTCAAAATGTTGGAGAATATTGGTAACAACAGTTTATGATTAGATTTGTCACCTTACACGCAAATTTATTCTATTGTGAATGTGGATAACTTGAGATTGTATGAGCCTTCTATGATTTTTTTATCAAGAGAATGTTCATATTCCATCTATAGAATATTTTTCTCTTGAATATTTAAATGAGTTGCAGGAAGAGTTAATTCTTGAGAGAAGGATAAGGACTTCACGCAAAGGCAATGTGGAGTATCTTCATGTGGGGATCAAAGGTACCAATCCAAGGAAAGAAATGTGGATAGAGATTGAAAAGTGAGTGAGTTTTACCCTCACTTGCTGAGTAAAAACGAACTTTTGGTGGTCGAAAATCTTATACTGGGGAGAAATGATCCAGGGGATCAAAAATATGCTAAAAAATTAAAGTGTTCAAAATAACCTAAAAGTGGCGCCAAATCAATATGACACACCTGAATCACCTCAATGAAGAAGTTATTGTGTTTTGAATTTTTTGGCAAATAGTTGAAAATTCACTTCCAAGGTTGACTAGCCAATTTACAAATGCCACATGGAGGTCTATATGACAACATCACACTCACGTCATCTACTAACCAAGCAGTACGGGAGGCAATCAAAAGTTGACATGTGGACCAATTGTATAGGGAGACTTGGTGCATCATTATTGGTTGAAGGCTTTGAGAAATGTTCCAATCACAGAGTGGCATGTGGCTTAATCCAAGGCACCACGTGGCACTCCGGATGAGTCCAATTTTTTTTTCCATGAACCAACAAACCTCTAGTGGAATCGAACTATTGACCTCCAAATCACGAAACAAATGTCCAACCAATGGGCCACAAGTGTTGCTTTTTATAAAATGAGCAATGGTAATATTTAAAGCTTAATGACATGAACATTGGCGAAAAAATGGACAGGTTGGTGAGCTAGCCTGACTGGCCCGGCCTGTGGTTATATGGGAATTAATGTGACCAAGTAGCAGAACCAAGGGTGAGGGCTATGGAAAGGAGCCTAACTCATGGTTGTATGCACCAATGCCACAAGGTGTGTGGCACCTTACATGTGCCCCAAACCCAAGTTTCATTTAATGCCACAAGGCCAGGAGTGGGGCCAAGGTGTGTGGCCTATGGATGACACCCCTCAATCGTATTGAATTCCATGTGACCAATGGGGAGTGGAGAAATGGGCACAGGGGATTCTACCCATAAAAAAAATTTAATTTGTTATTTAAAAACATCGCCAAACCCATTGAACATAAAGGATCAAACTTGAGACCTTCAGGTTTTGAATCATCTACCTTACCAAAATGCCACACAACCATATTGTTGCCAGTTTTGCAGAGTAAACCAATTTTGTAGATTTTGTAGGCAGATTGAAGAAGGAGGCCTATGTTGGCCATTTTGCATACTTCTTTTATTCCAAGAAGAGGCTACACAACGGTTCTTGGGCATTTTGGACACAATGGAATTGTTATTTTTGTAAGTTGAGACTTGTATGTTGATGTATTTGAACATTTGAGCATATAATAAAAAGGGTCACCATTGGAAGCTGGACCCAAAGACATAGCCCAAGAGGGATGAACTTCGTCATCAATTTGATGTGTTTTTTATGTTGTTTATTGTCCATTTTAACAGTTAAAAATATGTAAAATGTACTTTGTGTATGTGCTTTTGAAATCACGATCCATTTCCTAAGATACGTAAACTAGCTTGCAAAATATTTCATGGAACCTTCAATTTTAATTTCAGATCATTATGGGAGATTATTAGCATTCTTATTTGGCATTGAATGGGAGATTGTTTGTGCAAAGTGTTTTCATTATTCAGGGGAACTTTGTTGGTATTTTTTGTCAGTAATTGAGAACCATCATAGTAGGAAAGTAAGTGATGAGGTTTCAAAAATGACTATGATGCTTGATGTATGTTTATGCATAGATTTGAAGGAATTTATGCCCCGTAATTTCATCTCAAATGCTCCTAGAGTGTGCATGGATGGATAGGCCTTGAAAATACCTTTTCCAACAGTTTATCACAACCTAAAAAACACTCTAGGGATTAAAATTTATTAAAGATCTAAGTGTAGGCAGGGTTCCAGGGCCTCATGGTTGCACTCATGCAACATCATCATACCCAGGGAGCTTGGAGAATCATTTTAGGTGTGAAGGGTCACGTGAATGATATAAGACATTAGACAAACAAATTCATGTCACTAGCAAACAAATTGAAATCATCACACCCTGGGATCACGTCATTGTGCCCCATATGTTTGGTAGGTAGTCCCATGGTCTCATGGTTAAAAAATCCCAAGAGACAATCTTTTTCCTGTCAACTGTTGAACAATTTCACTTCATGCCCCAGGGAGGTTTAAGTCATGACTTAAAGTGGAAGACCCATATATGACAAAGGCAAGGGGATGGAGAATTACCTGTTGTATGATGTGTAATTCCATCCAAGATTCCGTATAACTATTCCTTAACTACACATTTGTGTATTTTTCCACTCGTCGCTTCCAATTTTATCATTAATCTTACCCTTTAGATATGTTATAATTCCAACATTATTTCATTTAGGATAGCTTCTAGCTCTCTTGGTGCACACCACTATTATGATGATCTTGCACATCTCACAACACTCACACAACCAAGCATGTTAGCAAGGCAAGAATCTAAATGTGTCTCTCATCCCAAATAGTGTGAGGTCTAATTATGACCTCATACTGAAGTGAAACCCTAATTGTTCCTGGGATAGTTTTCCTTTTCAACATAGTGACGACCTAGAATTCTATTTAACCACTCCTATAAAGGCTATCTCATCTAATAGAATAGTTTCAAAGTGTTTTGAATTTATATTTATTGAGATGGGATGTGTTTTTAAGAAAATGATGTTTTATTGTGATTTCGTGGACAATTGATTGTGACAAGACATGAAAAGCTACATTATGGTCTTGGGATTGATTTTTAATACTAATATTTTAAAAAACATCCACAAGGTTTCTAATGATATGATTACTTTATTCTATAGTCTTAATCGTTTAAGGCATAAAATTATTCTAACAATAGTTAAACTCCTAGATTTTAACAAATTACTGATAAACTACTTTTATACGCCTAAAGGTGTTTTGGAGTTATTCCTCACATGTTGGTATGAGGGGGGCTTGTCCCTGGTTCAGAGTGTGTTGTACATCGACAAAACTCTCAACTACTGGCCCTTTCGGTAAGACCTACAAGTAAATCGCAGTCTCACCTGAAGCAGTTATGAGAGGCTGCAGAACCATGCTTCTACAACCAAAGGGATATAAACGTAGTGGCACCGTGTGTTTACTTATATTCTATATTAATCATATAACTTCACATGCATAAGAACTTCATGCAGATGATTAATTTGATAGAATCACGTTAAACCCATAGACTCTAACAAATAACAATATATCTTACATTTTTCTCATAATTGAGTGAAAAACATACATAATGATATGGACAACAATAAAGACTAAACACAAAGACGCATACAATTATTTGCTAAAACTTTTTCTTTATTAATATAAGTCTTTCGTTACATCTGCGTCTTTGACCTATGCACCCAGCTATAGGTGGTCTTCACACTTAGCTGCAGACTCTTCCATGCTTCTGCACACTCAACTGTGGAGCCTTCCCCAAGACTACAGGGATTCATTTCACTTATGATATTTCATTACATTCCTATTCTTCGCTAAGGTATTACACATCCTCAAATACATTTCATATTTACAAAAGCCATGGTCCACATACCATGGATCCACAAAACAAGGACTAATACCCAATAACTATTATAAAATAAGGGCTTTACCCCATTCCTAAAGCCCTAAAAGTCTACGCAATGAATATATCCTCGTCATCTTCGCGTGGTCTACTCCTTCTTTCACGGGGTCTTTTACCCAAAAATTGGATCAAGTTGGGCCATGCCTAACATCACATAATTTCCAATCTAGATAGGGTGATGGACCTATATTATACCACTCCTGGAAGGGGAGTGTACATGCTTGTGGGTAGTTTTTGAAATTTTTCATTTTCAAAGAAGACATTGCATCATATGAACTTCTTCATCAAGAAGTTGTGCACCAGCCACCTTTCTAACTTCAACCATACAACAGTTAACTCTAGGAAAATCCATCATAATTTGATTAACCACAAAAAGTATTCTGATGGAATATTCATTAGAGGTTCATTTTTTAGGATAGTAGTTGGATTCTCCTTCTCTAAAATTATACGTTTCTCCATACCAACCTTTATTTTTTCTCTTGCTTCAATGATCTTTTCTATGCATTTTTTTCCTTGATGACTTTCTTTTCTAACTTCAATGGTCCATCGTGTCTAAATGGTTTCTAAATTACAAAGATACAATAATTGTATTCAAATCATAGCTCTATTAATTTCCTTCCAATTACACAAGAAGACAAATATTGTCTCCCAATCCTAAAAAAATCACAATTTTTTCTCAACTTTATAACAAGATAAAGCTCATCTTCCAATTAAACTAAAAGATAAAAATTGTCTTCTAATTAAACTAGGAGATAAAAATTGTCTTCCAATTAATAAAGAAGACAATAATTTTCTTCAAATTACTCAAACTATTTTCTAAATACAAAACAATTGTCTTCTAGTTACACAATAAGAGAAAAATTTGATTCGCAATGACACAAGTGGACAAAAATATTCTTTCCAATTACACAAAAACTCATACCAAGTGTTTATTTTCATTTCTCATTTTTCCTTGTACGATAGATTTTTTGGGGTGTCAAGTAGAAGGAAAGAATGATTTTTTGTTGGAAAATGATTGGCAAAAGGTTGTGTGTTTTCTTAAAAAAGTGTTGAAATTCTCTATGCAATGTGCATGCCTTCTTGAGAATAATGTCCACAAGCATCACTACTTTACCTACCTTCCTCCCTCCCTTACCCTTTCACATTTGGCATATATTGGCAGGACCATGCACATGTTCTAGAACACACACACATACACACACTTTTGTAAGATTACTTAACCACCCTCTCACTGCCCCTTTCACTCCCATTTCTCCTCTCTCTTTCTCTACCTTTCTATCCCCCCATCCCCTCCCTCCCTCTACCTATCGTTCTCTTTCTTTGTCACTCCATTTCTCTCTCTCACTCACTCTCTCATTGACTTCCTCACACACAATCTCTTACTCACTCGCCCACTATCTCTCTCCTCTCCCCCCTCTAGCTCTATCTCTATTTCCATCTCTCTCTCCTTCTCTTTCTCTTTATGTCAACCACCCACCCTCCCTCTCTCCATATATATTTGTCTATTTCTCCTTCCCTCTTCCCAAAACTCTCTTTCTCCTCCTCCATGTTCATTCCAATATCCCTCCCTCACTTTGTTAGGTAAAATTGACATAGGGAAAGAGTCAAAGTTAATTGGGTTCAATACTAATGGTATTGGGCACATGGTTTTTTGGTTTCCCATGGTTTTGTACCCATGGATTGCATGTAATGGATCATTTAAAAGGTTGGGAGTAACTCTATTGTAATGGGTCAAGGGGGTGAGCAGTGAGGGCTCACTTAGTCACCTTGGTTAGGGTTTGGCCAAGGGGTCTAATGGACTTATGTTAGTTGGGTTTTCCCTTGAAGTTGGGACTTTCCCAAGGTAAACAATTTGTATTATGTTTATGCTTCATGTTTGTTGCTAGTTTATTGTTAATTCTCTCCATAATTTTTTTTCTCTCCAGTAATTTTTAAAATTTGGTATCAAAACTAAGTGTTGTCTTTAGGGGGACATCTCTATTACCAAGGGTTTATTTGGCCTAGTGGATGGAGAGTTCTACAAGAAGGAATTCGAAGAGTTCTATAACGAGTGTGTTATGGCATGAAAACATTTATCCATACACACCCCAACAAGATGGAGTTGTCGAAAGGATGAACGTAACGTTGAAGGGAAATAGAAGGAGCATGCTCAATGGTGTTAGGTTAGGACAAAAATTATGTGAAGAGATACTAGATACTGCATGTTACCTAGCTATTTAATAGACCAGTTTCATTAGTGTCAGAGGATAATAATTCATATGATATATGGATTGGTAAGAAACCCTCTCTCTCACATTTTAGGGTATCTAGATTTGATGCATATGTAAGTGGTCCATAAAACAAAAAATCCAAGTTGGATAGTAAATCTAAAATTCACATCTTCATTAGGTATAAATATGGTTTGAACAGTTACAAGCTTTGGAACCAAGAAATAAAAGGTTTGTATAGAATCGAGATGTTGTATTTAGAGAAGTTAAGGATGTCACAAATTAGGAATTTCTACCAAGGGAAAAGGAACCAAATAAGATAGAGCTTGAACTGAGGGATGAATAATTAGACTCCATAGAATAATAGCAATAAGAAGAAGAACCACACACTCCAATTTTGAGGTAAAATAGATGGATCTGAAGAAAACATTCCTACATGTGGATCTAGAAGAAGAGATCTACATGAAGTCGCTAAAAGGCTCTATAGTGAAGGGTAAGAAAGATTTAGTTACATGCAAAGTGTTTGGAGAACTTCTTTAATGAGACGATGGTTTCATTGGTGAGATGAAACCATGGAAGAAAGCCCTAGAGAGGAGAGTATGAGGCTCAGAACATGTCAAGGTGATATGATGGTGGTGTAAATGTCAGAGCAACAACAAGAAAAGTAAAAAGGAAATTTGTTATAATGGATTTGACGTTTCCTTCAAATTGGGGTTTTCCCAAAGTAAGTAATGTGAATTGTGTGTGAGTTTCGTGTTTGTTGTTGGCTTATTGTTAATGTTCCTCTTAGTAAATAGTGTTTACTCTTTCACAATATTTCTTCTATCTTTCCTTTCTTTCTCCCTCACTCTCTCACTCTATCTCACACACTCTCTCTTACTCACTCTCTCACTATATTTCTCCTTCTCTCCACCCTCTAGATCTATCTCTATTTCCCTCCCTCTCTCCTTCTCTATCTCTCTATGTTTCCCCATTTCTCTCTTTATGCCTCCATATAGTTATCTCTATCTACCTCCATCTTCATCAAACTCTCTCCTTCCTTCCTCCCTCTCTCTCTCTATCTCCCCATATGTGTGTGTGTGTGTGTGTGTGTGTCCCTCTTATCTCCTATATCTCTCCCTCTCTCTACCCACTCCAACAATATATATATCTCCCTCCCCCTTTCCTTCTTTGTATCTCTCTCTCACCACCCCTCTATCTCAATATTTATCTCTCTCTCTCTCTCTCACCTTCCTTCTTCTTCTCACACACACTCTCTTTCGCAATATTTGTTTGTCTATCTATCCATCCCTATTCCTCTCACTCTCCATCTTCCCCCTTCTCTCTTCTTCCCCCTACACTCTCCCTCTCTCTCTCCCCTTCTCTCTCTCCTCCCTCCCTCTCTCCTCTCTTTATCACTCCCTATTTTATCTCTCCCTCACTCTATGTCACCCCATCACTCTCTCTTTACCTCTTCTCCAACCTGTAGCTCTATCTCTATCTCTCTCCTTCTCTCCTTATTTCTCACTCTCCTTCACTCTCTCCTACTCTCTCATTCCCCTCCCCCACCCCCACATAAACCTTATCATCACTCTCTCTGTGACTCACTCTTCCTCTCCCTTCCGCACTCCCTCCTCCACAACAAC